>JAMKCH010056692.1:0-89237 GCA_023653785.1 Ophioderma brevispina | reverse complement strand
TGCTCTCAAAACATTAAAACAACATCTTAATGTATTTCTTATTCCTCAATTAATAAAAATAACACCTTATTTGCCATTTTTGCACCATTCACTAGTGTCATAGATTCAATAATTCATACTTTTCAACATGGCGGATGCAGCCATATTTGAATTAGAGGCCAAGATGACATATCTCAACTTAATAAACTCATTTCAATGGATTTGTTATGGTAGAATTAATAAGAAAGTTATCTTGTTTGTCATTTTGGCCCTCCTGAACCAGAGATACAATAAGTTGGACTTTTCGACATGGCGGATGGTGGCCCTATTGGATTTTGAGGAAAAAAATTAAAAATATTATATCTCAACTTCATAAATTCCCATTTTATGTATTTTGTCCTGCTAGAATTAGTAGGAAAGGACATCTGTTTGCCCTTTTAGCTCAATTATTGCCAGAGATATGAGGAATTTTATGTTTTTTCAAAATGGCGGGTGACGGCGATTTTGTTTATGTCTATTTTTGAACGCTTTGTGGGACTTCGATTTTGCGCAACTTTTGATATTAATTACACTGACCTTATACACCAAAAATGCCAAGAAACCTTCTGTTCAATTTTTTTTTGGTTTTTTGATCCTATTTTGATCCTACTCCCATAACTATGACAAATTTCTCAACGAGTGACAAGACCTGCACGGAGATTCAACACAGAGGCTTGAGACAGGAATATCCCAGGCCCTTTTTTCCAAGGAATGTGCTAAGAATATCAAGAGTATATCCCATGTTTTTGAAGCTGCTCCTTTTCGGCTGAAACACGCTAAATGTGTGGAAGTTTCAGAGAGGATCTCCCAGAAAAGATCAAAACCTGGCATTACTTTAATTGAATCCACAAATATGACCCATAACAGCACGAAAGCATGGTCCACCCACCGAAAGCTCCGAGGGGATCCAACGAGCCAAAGTCCACCCAACCAAGTTTGGCCTTTGCTTTAAAGGCGTGCAGCAATAAACCCAAGAAATCAAACTAGACCATAAGAGGTAGTGGTGACCCTGGGTTTTAACTCGCCCTTCAACATGGACGCATTGGAATCCGGTATTGCTAAACTTCAACCAGGAAAGGCAGTAGGCCTTGACACATC
Organism: Ophioderma brevispina; assembly: GCA_023653785.1. Taxonomy (NCBI): domain Eukaryota; kingdom Metazoa; phylum Echinodermata; class Ophiuroidea; order Amphilepidida; family Ophiodermatidae; genus Ophioderma; species Ophioderma brevispina. The sequence goes on along the minus strand of JAMKCH010056692.1, from coordinate 88,121 downwards.
TCTACTGAGCACCTAAAAAATCTTGGCCCATATAAGGAGGCTTTCTTGAGCTCTACAATTGCTTGCCTTATCCCACGGTTTCCCCAAGATCTGAGGAAACACATGTTCTTGACTCCTAAAGCCTGGGAAAGATCCATCCAATCCCAAGAGCTACAGACCTCTATCACTCCTCAGCCATACCTACAAGCTCTTTTGAACTTCTCCTGCTCCATCGATCGCACCTGTGATAGAACGCACAAATCATACAGAACAAGTCGGTTTCCGGCCAGTCAAATCAACAACAAGCCAGTACTCAACCTAACTAACACATTGAGGATGGCTTCGAGAAGGGTATGGTATGGTAACCGGAGCTGTGTCGTCGACTATCAGCAGCGACGACATGTTAATCACAGATGCCTATCCATAATATCTGAAATTACCAAGGACATTCGCTGACTGGCTATCCGAGAGTGCTTGCAAACAGGATGTTCTTTTTTCAGCTCGAGCGAAGAAGAAGCCGATGGCGTAGGCTCAAGAATAGTCTAGCCACAAGGGGAGAGTGCTTTGCAACCTCTCTGTTCAACATCTATACCAACGACACCTAGAGTGCAGTAACCTGTCGTTTTTTTTCAGACGATCTTGGAATTAGTCGCACAAGATGCCGACTTCACAGTTTGTTGAAGAGAGACTCTCCAAATCTTTTGGATGACCTCACTCCTTATTAGAGGAAAACCCCGTAACTTGCCAACAAAACCATCTAAGACACCGGTGTGTGCTTTCCATCTACGCAAACGTGACACCAAAGGTCAGCTTAAAGTTACCTAATCTGGAACACCACTGGGAGCACTGTGATAACCTTGTCTACCTATGAGTTACCTGCCCGCACCCTCTCTTATAAGACCCCCATCGAGAAGACGAAGAGTAAAGTAAATGTTCACGCAATAACATCCTGAACAACTCACTGGCACAAGATGGCGTGCTCGCCACATACCCTAAGATCGAGGCACTTGCCCTGTGCTGCTCATTTGCAGAGTATGCCTGCCCTGTATGGGAAAGATCAACCCATGCCAAGAAGCTTAATTCAGCGTTGATGCCTCCTGCCGGTTTATCACAGAATGTCCTTCAACACTTCCAACACCCAACGGAAAACTTTACATACTAGGCAGGAATTGCTCCACCAGACACGAAGCGTAGCGAGCATGCCAAGAGCTTAGCTGCCAAGTTATCTAATTGAAGCACCCTATGTCTGGACAGACACCTGCTGCCACCCGCCTTAAATCCAGGGAGAGTTTCTTAGGCAAAGTCCAACCTCTTTGACACAGTCTCTAAGGAGGTGAAGAGAGAGTCGCCTTGTGGAAAATAAAGACTTGCCATCAACCAAAGTAACATCTATCGGTATTGAACATGGTGACAGCTCCCACCTGGACTGACTCCTCATGGGCCGGCTGAATGGCGATGCCTCACAGATTGCTAACCAGAACTGGCCGATCTAAGTTTTCTTGCAGAAGTGGTTCTATTGGAAGCAGATCAGGTACTACCTGTGGTTGTGGAACAGCACCACAACAATGGAACATCTCTTGGACGCCCATTGCTGGAGCCACAATGCACAACAAGAACTTGCTGAATTCAGTGAAGCAGCCAGACGTTGTACCCATTCTCTGGCTGGATCATATGTGAGAACACAGTGTTTTGGACATGACAAGAATTCTTCCCTTGAAAAATGCGTGTATATGAGTTGGCAGTCCTCTATGTTGTAAGGTTGAAACTGGCGGTGGAATGGGGGATACACAAGCCTGGATCACAAACACTTTTTCAAATTATGTCAAAGTACAACCTGTCTCCAAAAAGGTATCTGTGCATCAGAAAAAAATTGGTTAAATATGAAATTTTCAATAATTCATTCTTTCTGGCCTAATATTAAAGAACAAAGACCGTACTTTCCATGGTGTTTGGTTTCTTTTATTTGCTTTTGTTAATCAGAGATATAATAAATTTACTGCGATACACCAAATCTTTTTGTGCCACTTTACTGCATGTGGGCAGTGTTGTTTCGCAGAGTTTATATGCCATGTGTCTTGAAGCTCACAAGATTGCAACTTGACAAAGAAGCAAACACAAAAGAAACAAAAGAAGTCTAAGCTTTAATCGACACAAATTTTTTCATAATCCCACATAATCTGTTCAATGATAATATCTTCTTTTCATTATAATAACAATACAAATATTTATGTGCCGTCAATGAAATGGACTTGAATTGATTCCAAAATTGGTATCTGGTTAAAATCATGCCTTAAGGGATGTAATTGCAACCAAACTAAACACTCCAAATCCAAAGAACCGGTTAAAATATTTCACCATCTTTGTTGTATTTACTAATTGATGAAGTCAATAAAAGGTGTTGGTAGGAATTTGCATTTCATGATACTTCAAGACCATAAAACTCTCTCTAGGTGACTGTACGCTCATGGTCTCTTCTAACAAACAATACTGTAGATGTTGAATGTTATTCACTTTATCTAAAAGCCAGAACTTACTTATCAGACTTCCACCATTATGTAACAGTTTCCGTATCTTTTAGAGTTTAAGAAGTTAATCCCGTTTTTATTAAAGAATTTCATATCTGTTCAAATGTGAATAACTTACGTTTAACTAATGCTTCGACGTTTTCAAAAACCTTCCAACCAGAGAGTCGGCACAAACTTGATTTTTGTGTTCCGCAGTAAACTGTAGGTTAGCTCTCAATTGAAACAAGCAAATGAGATGAAACAAAAAATACTGGAAAGCCTGTATTTTTTTTAATGTGATGTACAAAAGGCTTACTTTTGTTGAGATATAATATTTTAAAAAAACCACGGTTTTAGATTGTACTATTTTTTTTTTGAGACATGCTGTAGTAACACTGCTAACAAATGTTGTTTTTGCCAGAAAGTACTCATAATATTAACATTTTATGGGTGGGGTAATTGCATTGCCTCAAGTTGGTAATTTTGGCCCCAAATCACTGGGGGTCATGGGGGAGACCGGGGAAAAAGAAAAATATCGTGCCACTCCACTGAAGACTTGGCATATCTAGAAAATGTGTGGTAAATTTCTAAAATAGTCATGTACATGAACTTGCCCCTAGAGCCTACTAGAGTAATAGTATATCAGAGTGGATGTGTCAAAAGTCATGGACCAATGTCAAAGGTCATCTGATTTCAATGTGTTCCATGTGTATGTATGTGTGTTCCAGTTTGGTTGGGTTTTCGTTTTCATTCGAAAAGTTGACAGTCCAATTTAAGCCAGACTTGGGGTTAAGGTGGAATAGATCTTTCTTCATATGTGAACAATATCAAAGGTCAGGACCAATGGTCATCTGAGATCATGTTACATACTGCCATCTTGTCAGGGGGATGATGCAGTTTCCTTTTTTTTATAAATAGTCAATGCTACAGAATCATTGATAACTAATATCAACCTTGTTTTATTAGATATATAATGTTTTTCAAGCGGGTTTCCAGACCAGTATTTATGCTGATTCTGAATCCGATGATGCCAGAACGAGCCACCTTGAGCATATTTTTGTAGAAATGCAAAAAATCAAAATGGCCACCAAAACACAAAACATTCATCTCTTGTTCACTCAAAAGTTGCAATTTTTCAGCCAGTCTCGTTAAAACATTCACTGTGACCAATTAACATACATTAACATTAACACTTAATCAATTAATTAAATATGGCCGTCTATACAATAAAGTGTCTGGTCGTTATCTACTTTTGACTGCAGGTTGGTAATTTGGTATCTATCCTGGTGTTTGACAGTCAATAAATTAATTAAAACCATAAGAAATATTGTTTTTAAATGTGAATATAAATTCCTTCATTATTGGATCCAAGATGGCTTTCGATACTCTAAGATTGCTATAATTGATAGCTGTGTCCAACCTAGTACCGCAATGTTTGTTTATATCCCTGTAAGCCAATCAGATCAATGTACACATCATTAAGTTAATCAGAGGAATCGATACATGTAAGATGCTATCCAAGATGGGTACCAATATGGCTGGAAATGGCACTAAGCGGCGAAAAATCCGATCACTAAAAGTCTAGAGAGATATATTTCTTTGTTTTTGGTAGGTTTTGGGCATCCATTGGCATCCATATTGGGATATATGATGAATAATGACTCACTGACACTTAAGATAGCTTCACTGTGATTTAGGAAGTGATAATCCAACTACAAACCATCAAATATATATCTTTAGCCTTCAGCGTGAATGAATTATTGACCTTTACTGATTGACATTTGCAGCCATATTGGACACCCATCTAGGATGCCATCTTGCAGATATCAATCACTTTGACTATGTTATTGGATTTAAACTGTTCTGAATGAGTTATAGTGATATAGCCAAGAGCTGCCATGTTTATGTATATGTAGTAATGAATTTTGCCATTTTGGAGCCATCTTGAATGGTTTATTGATTTTATTGATTATCAAATTGTTGAAAGCTATTCATAATGGTTTCAATTAATATATTGATTGCTAAAGCATTGGTATATATACCAAGTTACCATTCTATGGTCAAAAGTAGATAAACACCAGATGCTTTGTTGTATTGGCTGCCATATTGAATCTTTTAATTAGGTGGTTAGTGAATCATATTTTAATTGGTCACAATGGGTGTTTTGACTGGTCAGGCAAAAAAAATACAACTTTTGAGTAATTAACATATGAGTTTTTAGTGTTTTGGTGGCCATTTTGAATGTTTGCTTTTCTTCGAAAATGCTCAAGGTTTTTCGTCTGGCATCCATCGGATTCAGATTCAGCAGGAAAACCTGGTCTGGAAACCGTTGAAAAACATATATATATGGTATAACAAGGTCACATGGTCTGTAGCCTGGACTAAAAGTGTTTGCCTTTCAGGTTAGCACTGTGATGTCTAAACTATATAGTTGACACAATACAATGTCATTCTGAATTTTATTCCCATGGTTTCAATACTTGAGTATATGTGATGAACTCTAAAATGTATCAGAAGTACTTTACAAAATAAATCCATGGCTTTTGAGTATAAGTGAATGTCAAATGAGAATCGAAGGTTGCCAGATTAGTTCAAAAGGTTAACAATTTGGGCATGTGAGAATGATGAATTCACTAAGAAAAATAACAAATTAACAACTACTAGCTTGCGAATGAATATTTTTAGACTTGTTGGTAGTAGACATGAAAGAATAATTTAAAACTGATCATCAACACTCACATTTGTTGTTCGAATATTTCGGAGTAACCCTACTCCGTCATCAGCGGTGTTTTGCTGGAATGGACTGGTATAATTCTCTACCTTATGAACGTAGGTGGCGTTCTAATAGGTGTTGCCAGTAGAGAATTATGACGGAGTAGGGTTACTCCGAAATATTCGAACAACAAATGTGAGTGTTGATGATCAGTTTTAAATTATTCTTTCACAACAAACTACTTCAAGAAGAGGCCAACACTATTTAAAATTCAATTGAACAACAGTTATATTTTTATTCAACTAAATAACATTGTTTTTCTTTATCAACCTACACAAAATTAGGCTTCAATCCACACACCCAACGTGGTGCTCATGTAAATTTCAATCTCCCTTTGAAACAAAATGCCCTGTGAAAGGAATTGAAATGTGAGAATTCCACACGCTGATCCCGAAGGGCTGGTGTCCCGAGCGTCTTTGGGACCCCCCGGATGTACACCCGGAAGTAGTATCGATTTTGATATCAGATGAAAGGCCCTTATTTTTTCTCATTGTCGTCCTGAACTTTGAGCCCTAAAATCCATATCCCATTTCATTCCCCAGATATAACAAGAAATCGCCTTTTTAGTGGTTACCACTTTCATTAGCACAGTATTTAATAGGGCTTTCAACATGTTATTGCGTCTACCATCAAAACCGCAAGTTTGTTTCCCACGGTACTTGATGGGTTATATGTGCAAGTGCCGGCTCTCATATCAGCGTAAGAGAACCCAAGACACATAAATCGACACCACCTTTAAATAGATTAATTTATTTTGTGAATAAGAACATGGGTAAACAATAGCTGACTTAACTACAGACCAAATACGTGTTGTTTATTCTCAAAGGGAGTACCTTTAGATTCAGGTTTAAACCAGGCTTAAATCCGACATAATAGCCTTTTTTTTCCTTTCAATATAGATGAGGTGACATCAATGTTTACAAACACATGTAATTACCACCTGGTCTACTGACATGTAGCATGGGCGAAGAATATTGCCCATAAGTTAAGCATTCAATAGCCTTATTACACCTGATTGAGCGCAAATTTTAAAAGCACAAGCCCTGCGGATGCTCGCGCATACTTCTGGGCAGTGCTTTGTTCGTTGCCCGGCGTTGACGTCACATGTCAACTCATCTATACTATGAAAGTTTAATGGGTGAGAAAATTGCCACTCATGTAGGTCTAACCCTGGTTTAAACTGGGTCTAAAATTTGACTCCCTTTGAGAATACCAGCCTGTGGGTTTGTTTTCTTGACAATAATTGTGAAGTGTATTACAAAGTCTTGGTTCTATACTGTAAATTACAGCTTTTTCAAACAGCTGTGAAATGTGATCATACTTAGTGAACTCCAGCTCACACCTCACAGGCTCACATCAATTTAAAAAAAAAATATACTATATATACATATTTTACTAGATTGAACCATGGGGCAAGGTTAAATTTATTAGCTTATATGAGCTTTCTGTTATTTAAATTAATTATCATATATTGGTATTCTAGTCAGATTCTTTATTTGCATATTCATATTCATATCTTTTTTGGAGCGGAATAAAAAAAAGATAACTTGAGGGGGAACAAGAATTTTGCCCGAATGTTCGAATTCTGTGCATACAAAAAATTTAGCCCTACTGTAGGATATAGTTATACACCTGGCACAAAAGTATCTCGCATGTTTTTTCGATCAGTATTGTGCCAAGTCAGACCTTTTCGAAAGTTTTTCGAAATATACATTTTGTTGCTTCTGGCTTTGCCTTCTTCATTAACACCTCGCTGTAAAAAGCGTGCAATAAATGGCCTGAGATGAGTACCCCCCCAAACGACGCAAACCCCAAACAAACCCAAAGTTGCAATTTTTTTGGATTTTTCAATGTCCTGTGTGGTTCAATGCAATAATACTGTGTATTGATTTTACACGAGAGGTTTTTCCGCTGAATGAGCAAGAAAGCCTACTTGAATATTGATTGTGGTCCGCGTTTTCGTGTCCCCATTAAACACTGCAATGAGTGGGGCATGTTTGCGTTTCATTTGCAAAATGTCAAGTATACACGCATCAATTTTGAGCTTAAACCTTTAAAACTTCCCAAACTTTTTTCAAAATATGCTATCAAAATTGCAGTAGGCGGCTAGGTCTTAGGCAGTTATTGATCAAAATACTCATGAAAATACTCATGGTATCTCTTCAAAGTATAGCGCTCGCATCAAACTCAAAGCACCTATCCAAAAACACGCATATTTATGGAAACTAGACCATCTAACAAGACTCGTTTTGACCGGGATACCCTGTAGAACTCTTTTTATAATTTTGGGAGCAACGGGTAACAAAATTGGCATCCAAAAAATATGCACTATTTGCTAAGTCCTAAATACTTCTTAAAGACTTCTGCAAGTAGCTTCTGCTGAAGCCCAATCAAGTATTTGCAAAGTAAATGCCGATAACCATTCATAAAATGTAACATTATGGGTTATAACCTTGTGAACATTGTCTTACTGTATGACAAGTATGAAATTTACAGTGTTGTGTGCTCAAATTGGCAGCTCATTTTGTTAAGCATCAAGAAGTCATATGGATTAAAAGAATAACACCAGTCCCCAACTAACCACTCTTTAAAAGTAAGCATTCAATGATTGAATTTATTTTTTGTTAATCCGACGCCTCAAATTAACCTAATTTACCGTACGGTGGCTTACATGTCTCATCATTTCGATATATCAGCGTGCTTTCATTCCTCCACTCTGATCTTCACTTGATAATTTAATTATTTAATCAAGAATATTCATTTTGCTGTACTCTTAAATTTAAATCTGTAATTGTAGAAGATAAAATTAAACTCCTTGTTCACCTAAAATTTGCAACAAATTCTGTCCCATTTCCTCTTCAGCCCAATCGTCCAATTAATGAGCTTCAATCAAATATTAGGTCTATATATCTATCTAAATATAATGTCCTATATATATATATAATTGCTCATATGTTAGGTTTATCGTGTCCACAATTGTGACTCATCCCAATTATTTGATTTAAAATAATTCTAATTAGAGTCCCACAACAATATTGTATGGTCTCAAATTAAAGGGCATTTAATTAGCTTTCATTTGATAATATATGTACTTCCAATAATTAAATGAGTGTTAAGATCAAGAAAACCAAAGAGCTGAAGTTTCATATTCTCCCATAGACTTTACATGGTACCGTGTCGGCAATCTCTGTGTCCCAATTCCTCCACCCTCGTTTACTTAATTAGTCATATTTTTAATTACGAAGTCTGGTCATAATTTTGGTATCAACTTAGAGCTAACTAAATAGCTTTAGCTTTCAAATGAGTGCTTACTTGAGTGTTCAATCACCTTTAATTACTCAATCATTACACCCATGTCATATTTCTCTAAAAATATGAAACAGCTCAACCCTAGAGCAGCCCCAAATCAAACACATGGCCTTATATATGACAGAAGGGGTGTTTCTTTTGGGGCCATTTACCGAAGAGACGGATCAAGGGATTTACATGTGCTCATAAGAAACTGACCTCCCTCACCATTAACTGGTAAATCAACCCGGCATAAAATTTCCTTCTCGAGGAAGGAAAATAGCGGAGTCTGTTACCGGTAAATGCCAATAGAAACACACTCGCGTTCCGCGACAGTGCGAATGCAGGCGAGGAAACGGAAATTGATAATACCTGCGTGATACGATCGCCACTAGGCCCTACGTGTGGAACGCGTTAGAACTAGAGGATGAGGCCAGCATTCGGCCGGTGCCTCCTCAATCTTACGTACATCGCTCTCGCCGCTTGTACAAATGTACAGCTCCATGTACATTTGAACCCTTCTCTAACGTTCACGAATTAAACCCATCTAAACCTCTCATTTGCCTCTGAATTTTTGACTGTAAATGTCAAAATCGACATCAATTCTATTATCGCGTCCCGCAAATATTTTTGTTGAAAAAGTCCACCCACAATGCTTGGCATTGACCTCAAGTGTACGAGACTTTTGCCGGCAAAGTTTTATGTGGAGTTGATCGACAGCACCCAGGTAGTATTTACCGGGTAAACTGCCCAATAGAAACTGACCGTTCTCCACCTTTATCCTGCTCTTTTCCCGGTAAGAGATTTACCGTAAAATACAGGATCTTCAATAGAAACACACGCTTTTTACTTGCCTTTTTATGATATACAACTGATTACAACATTAAATACAAATGCCTGAGACATCACATGACATAGGCCGATTGTGTCTAAATTACTATATTCCTTCATTTGCCATTAAAGGGGCAAAAGGAGATTTTCCTTAATTATATTTTCATTGGTTGAAGAACACCCATTGACAATATTCAGATTTTGGAACAGATACATAAGTCGGCCAAGCCATGAAGAATTCACAGCTTTTTGACCCCATGCAATGCAATCTCTTTTAGTTTTAGAGCAATTTTAAGCAGTGGCGACACAATTTTGACAACTGATATCAGTAGGGACATGGCAATGATCTATGAACCTCTGCAAAATCAGAAAAACCTTGCGGGAATCTTGGCATATAGCGACACAGGTCCATGATTTGTATGGTAATAGTGCCCTCTACAAAAAACATATGCCCATTCGTCCATAGAAGACGTGTTAACTAGATTAATAAAAATCATATTTCCCCCACAATGAATTGCGTAAAATTTACACATGATAAGTTAGTGTAAAAATAATCAAATTAATTGTTCAAAGTGTGCATGTCGCCATTGATAATTTTTTGTTTTATTCTGGTATTTGTCTAATAATGAGACTCTCAAACAGCTTATAATCATGGAACAACGACAGATCGGATTATGCAATTTCTATACATCATTTCTATTTTTGCACTAATGCAATGTTTTCTATCAAAAATATCCCCATGTGACTATTTCTTTGCTACCAAAGTTGTAAAATTTCTAATAACTACAGGGCAAATACTAAATTCATTCCTATATTTTAGATTGAAAATTAAGCACAATGCAAATCGACTTTTGTTTTCACTTTTACTTCAAGGCATGTTTCTGTAGCCAATACAAGGTAAGAAATCTATTTCGGGTCTTATTTAAGGTTTATACAGACACCATAATGGATGTCCTAAAATCTATCTTTGCACCTTTGGTTATGGGTACATGTAATACTCTCTCCTGTTGTGGTCATAAATTGTTAAGAATTCCTAGGCATAAAAAACAGGTTTAAACTATTATCTGCCTTATCAATAATTTCTTCCCAAGTATTCAGAACCTAACTGGTCCTTTATCAGGTGATGTTGCACTGTAAGGATGACTGAGACTAGCAATGTTTCTAGAAGATGCTACAGATGCAGTGTTTTAGTTATAGGATAATAGGGGTGACACTTCAAGATCAACACCTCACAAGGCTTAATAGCTATCTCCGGCATCTATACTGTTTGATGAGACCTGTCTAGTGAAACTCCCGGGAGGGGGTACTCAGTGAAAAGGGTAGTACATATGGGCCGCCGATATGGGGTCACATTTGCACGCCTTACTATAACAATGGGACGTTTTTCACACCAGGCTACTATAAAGATGGGTGCACTTTTTGGAGGTTATTGCTACTATATTATTGGGTCCATTTTTCATTTTTGGTCGCATTTTACTATGAAAATGTGTCATTTTTTTCCGGATTTTCGTCTCGAAATCACCACAAAAATGGTTGATTAGAGATTTTTTTGGAAGAGTTCCTATGAAATGTCCGATTTTTGCTAAGATTCATAAAATGGTGTCGAAATTTCAAAGCCAACTGATAAATGGGAGGAATTTTGGAACCACTATTTATAAAATGGGTCATATTTTGTACATTTGGTTCCCCTAAAACATGGGTCGATTTTGTTTTACCCGGTGGAGGCCACCCGTACTCCATTTTGGGTCAAGTACCCCCCCCCCCCCCCCGGGTGAAACTTTCGTAGAATTAAACCTGGATCTCCAAGTAAATTCCAAGAACACTGCCAGTCTCAGTCATCCTCATAGTGCAACATTCCCGCTGAAGAAGGAACCAGTTAGGTTCTGAATACTGGGGAAGAAATTTACGTGGTGAGTGTTCTTTTATAATTCAACCTGCACATATGACTCTTAAGGTTCGTTCATAACCACAACTGCAACGTGCGTTGCGGTTAATTTGCAGTAAGTTGCAGTGCTTCGGAATTACGGTCTCTTGTCCAGTGTACTGCATTGCGGTAACTGCACAGTTTAAATTTTTTTTAACTGCAGCAGGTTACGTTGAGTTTGCTGCGGCAAGTGATCGATATATCGGCACTGCACTGGAAGTGCACGAGGTATGAACAAACCTTCCCCTCTTATATACCTACAGGATGTTTCACAAGGGATAAAAAATCACACAACATAATTAAAACTGATATTTTCGTATGATCTGAACATCTCAGAGAAAGGAGCTTAAATGGTTGCTTTTATGGTTATGTTTCTGCCATTATGTAGCATGAAAGAAAAAAAATAGCAAAACATCTTTTCTTTCTTTGAAAGATGTCTTTGTTTCAAAGGTTGAGTTTTCCTCCCATTTTGGTTAAAGCCACTTCAGTAATTTTTTTGTTCAATTCAAAATGCCCATTTTTTCTCTAAATTGCTTAGTGTTAGGTCATACCGACAAAATATTACTATTCTTTGGAAAAACAGACACTACATCATTAAAAGCGTCGTTGAGTTGCCATTATGACTCTTATTGTTTGCTAATAAAAGTTGGATTCTGACTTTTATTAGTAAGTAAACAATTGCATAAAAAATATAACTTCTGGACAAATATGGCCTTTTAAACCTTAGTCACTTATAGAGGTCTTTTACTAAAACCATGTCAATACAACAGTGCACAAAATGGCCTTTGATGAAATATAGGGGGCTGATTTTGTTTAATTTGAAGAAATCACAGACAGACGCTCAACAACTACTTCAAGCGCACTATCTAATAGAAACTCAATCTTTTTCTCTCCTTGTCATTTGAAAGAAAAAGACTCCAACATTGATTTTAATTACCAAATATACTATCTAATAGTAATACTGGTATTATAATAATAATGAAATATACAGTTTTTAATCCTTTAAACAATGACAAACATCTTTGGTGACAGTTTACAGCAACCCAAGCATTTCATTTTGACCCCTGTATTACCAAATGACCCTCCTGGATTCCACCCACATTTTCATGAGGGGCACCCCCACTTACAATTTGTTTAAACCCTCCATAGACGACAAATCATGAGAAATGATGGTTGTGGATGATACAGGGTTCGTGCAGTACACGTTTCTACATTCCTTTCCTTTGGTCTGAGACTGTGATTTAATATAAGTGGGGACCTTGTTCTTTGATGTTGTGTATGGACAAACTCGCATTGTGGCTTCAATCTAATGATAGTAAATCAACTGAATGTTCTTTGTTTCAAGCATTGGACACTGATTGTAATATTGGTGTAGCTTGCATATGCAAAAGGAATGCCAAAAATCGACATTTCAATTCTAACTGTACCCTCAAACAAGACTACTTCAAATTAGTTGAAATCATGTAAATGTGGACTAACTGTCACTGATTTTAAGATATGGGTATTGAGAATATGAGCATAAAAAAAAGGTTTTAACTTTTTCGCAATTATCAAAATACATTTCTTCCAAGTATTCAGAACCTAAAACTGGTTCTTTATCAGGGGATTTGTTGCACTGGTAAGGATGACTGAGACTATGAAATTTGTTATAGAAATTAATACAGATGCAGTGTAGCAGGGTTTAGTTATAGGATAATAGGGGGTGCACTTCAGGAACAAAACCTCACAGGGCTATGAGCTATCTCCCATCTATAAACTGTTTATGAGGACTGTCTAGTGAACTCCCGGGAGGGGGTACTCGTGGAAAGAGTAGTACATATGTGCCGCCGATATGGGAAATGAATGGTTAGTTGCATTACGGTAAGTCGCATTATACTTTGTCCACAATTTGAATGTCAACTTTCTTAATGATCAAATTCTCAAAGCAGGACCTCACACAGAATAAAAACTACCTTTATGTTAAGAAGTTTGAACGTTGTCTAGGAATATGCATACAAAAAATTATCATATTGCACTATTCAGGAAGTGAAAATAAATGACATAGTTTGTACTTTTTTCATCAAACTGATATCAAAACATAGTAATATTGACGTAAGACCACTCAAATGAGAGAGAGTTTGTTACTTTCATGTGGTACCAAATATGTGCTGATGGCGATCGGTAGGTTTGAAATTATTGAAAAATCTACTTCCATGTTCACTTTGGGTGGAATTGCCCCTCTGATCTCCTTGGTCACAGAATTGCTCAAATGACCCAACTAATATTATGATCCATTTTCATAGCAATTTTGAAAGGCTTCACAGTGAATAAATAAGGATCATACATGTCAAGTGGAAGATATGTGTAAACATCTCTCTGTACATGGGCAACAAAAATCACTGTGATACACCAGAATGGTTACCAAACAGACGAATTAGTGTTACTTCATCACTTGGCAACTTATTTATTACTGGTTTTTTTTTTTAATGACAAAATAATGCAATTAGCCACCGCCAGGGGAATTGTACAAGTTACAAAGTCCCAAAGGTTTGTTTTCACAAAGAGATTTTAAAATAACAGGTGTTCCAAAAAAAGCTTTCTATTATCCCATTAGATATTGCCCTGCCCAGAGGTCATTTGGGAGGTTGCCAACCGGCCACTTAATGAAATGAAAAAATTAACCACTTTCAATTGGCAAAGAACTCAACTTTATCCATAAGTGCCAATGTGTAGTACAATTTTAAGATTTAGGACCAGTTTGTTTGAAAAGGCAGATTAGGGTCCAGCAGGGAACCATAGTCCGGGTTCCTTAGACTACAACGGAATAAGCGTAAAACTAATGTTGCGTTGAAGAGGTCAACTGATGGGAGTTCCCTATTTTACCATTGAAGGCGGACTGTGAGCCGAGGACTATATCTCCTGCCACACAGGCAGTAGCCACGCTATAACCCTGGATTAAGCAGTTAACTATTTCTTTAGTACAAAAATTGTGAAATGTTCTAATTTCCTATAGGAGCAAATATGAAATTCAGCCTCTTTTCTGTTTTCATATACAAATCATATTTGTTTTCATTTTAACCCCCTGCGGTCTACCGGCCGATTTGATTGGCTAGATACACCAAATAACCCAATGTATAACCAATCAGAAACATGGTAAGAAAACCTTAAATGTTTGTACAGATATATGATAGGTCTGTTTTGATTGGTTACTCAAAGGTTATATCCTGATATATCAGGTAATGAGCCAATCAGAGATACTGTAAAAAAGGTGGTAGACCTCAGGGGGTTAAGTTATTTCTAAAGCCAAATAAAAGGTAGAGAATCTATTTAGTGTCTAATCTATATGAAATCACTACAAATCACAGAAAATATGGAGGACTTGAAATCCTGCACCGTTAACATTTGTGTCACAGCAAATATCTCATGAAGTTGTTTTTACACTACTACTTCTAACTAAATTAAAATCTATTAACAACATGAAAAATCCTGTAGGAAATTTCAAACTGCTGAATGCCCATTTTGTATAAAAGTGGATTTAGGAATCCATTGCATTGATATATTGATATGATTGGTGGTAGTGCTTCAAATGCTGCCAAATATGAGAGTTGCTTTAAACAATGTACACCGAATAACATATCTGTATATTAAAATAACATTTACACAAACATCTTAGGAACATAGTAATGTCGTTAGCAACAAAGGTTGCATGCTCAAATTTCATAGTAACCACTGAAGATATGTGTCTGACACTGAAAGTACAAGCAAGGTTATTGAAGAAAATTTTCCAATACTGGATCCCTATTCATTTTTAATTTGAAGAAATAAGGGATCACCTCTGAACCTATAAAACCCCCGCAGTCCTTTTATGGCAAAAGGGCGTAACTCAAGGTACAACCTGATTGCCTTGAAAGGGTTGTCCTACAAAAACAATGCATTATGGGATACATATTTTTGTAAAAATATTTTTAGCATTACTTAGGCTCAACATTTAAAAAGAAAAATGTATCCCATAATGCATTGGTTTTGCAGGGTGGCCCTTCAAGGCAAAAGGGCGTAACTCAAGTTACGCCTTTTGCCATAAAAGGGCCGCCCAAGTCACTGTTAAAACTCACTTAAAGAGACACTAGCACATTTGAAATTTAGTGCACCCTCAAGATTTTTCAAAATTGATGTTTATGTTTGGATTGTTGTACAGCTTTTATATACATTAGCCCTCACCTGAAATATTTACATACCTGGCATCATTGAGAACCCAAAAATCAGAATACATCTGCCGCAAACACCTCATCACGAAAGCCCTTATGCGTGGGGTCTCTTTCTGATCCACTATAGGATTCACACCAGTAAATAATCTGAGAAACAGGTAAGTCCAGCCCCCACTGCAAATGAGGCATTTTTTTTTGGTGACCCTCGCCTAAGTATACCCTAAAAACTGAGAGAAATTGCGAGACCTGGGTTGCAATTCATGGTTGCTATCAATATTAAGTATAAAATCTGTAGGAATATCAAAAAAAGGTTGTCACTGATATGTTATTTTGATCCAACAAACCAATTTTAACTGTATTCTTACAGGGAACAAATGACTGAAAAAGTGCTCTGACCTCCAGGGTCCACGGTGCATGCTAGTCTTCACGGTCCAGTAGCTCGAAAAGTTGGGGGAGATACGATGACCTTCAAGCAGAATGTTAGCTTTAAGGTCTGAGATGTTCCATTGAGGAGAAAATTACGTTTTCATCTCGGCCATTTTGTACAGGAACGAATGGGACCTATACCGTGTGTCCAAAAAAAAATGCCACACTTGGTGGCAGGCGCCATAAGTTTTGAACAAAAGCATGCATGTGACTACTTATTCTAATTGTTTGGACTTAATTAAAACGTAAAATTAAAAAAAATATTTTTCTAATTTCTTTCCAAACGAGTGGATCTTAGGCCCATTTGGTGCTAAAAACAAAATCAGGAAAGCTTTGGGGGGGGGCCTCGTCTAAGATGAATTTTTAGGTCGGTTTATATTTGGTTTAAAATGACTTTAAAATTTGTTTACATGAAATCAATCGGATCTTTTCTATTTCAGACAAAACAAAAAAAAAAAGCACTCTTAGTCATTGATTGTGCTAGAAATTCCTCAGAAAGGTGAATTATAAAACAGCCTAAACACTTTTCCAAGAAAAATAAACAAAGTCATTCTCAATGGCAGAAAACTATTTTTTTGTACAAAATTCATTTCAATTAAGGCAAGGCAATACAACCAGAATAACCAAAACAGACCCCAGATCTTTTTATGGGGTTAACTGGATGTTGAAAGAAGGTATTGTGGTAAGGTCAAGCCTTTATCAATACCTGGCCAAGTGTACTGGAGTGTTTCATCAAACAAGTGATGCGATTATTAACCTAACAACAGACAATTGCAAATATTGCAAGAGGCTTGTACGATTGTGCTATGAATGGCATTGTATTGTTGTAAGGTCTTCAAGCCGTACAACCAGTTTACATACATGCCCAGTGCCCATGCCAATGACACGACAGTGTGTTTTCATCCAACTGGAGGCCTATTATTAACAGACAAAGGACAGTAGAAGGCAACTTCATGTAAGTAAAGAGTTTAGAGTTGTTTTTAGTGGCTATGACAATTCAGAACATTTAGTGAAAATGATTGCATGCTTATGAGTGACTCTACTCCTCTGCAAGGTGAGAATTTTTATTTTAGGCAATCGTGAACTTGATTACTTTGGAAACAGGTTTTTATTTAGGGACGCAATATACTATGATTATGTGTATTAATATAAATTCAATGGTTGTTTGTGTCAGATTTTGGGCAAGTGAATAATTTTTAACCACCAAATCCCATTGACTTCAGTACAAAACTTAAAAAGTATTTTACCAACCCTAAAAATTCACTCTTAGGAGAAAGCTTCCCGGATTTGTTTCAGAACCAAAAATCCTAAACTCCACTGTTTTGAAAAAAAGATCGTCACTTGCCCACCCCTAGTAAGATGTGGACTGTTAGCTATATCCCTGAAAAGGTCATAAAGGTAGAGTCAATATTTTTAAGAATGGACCCCAGAAAATCAAGTGACATGCAGACCCTTTACCCAAATTGAGGAGTATTTTAACTACAATACGGCACTTGTACGTTTTTGCCGCACAGAACAACCAATATGAATCTCTAAAATCCAACCAACATTTATTTTTAAAGGTTTTAAAGACAGCTGCTGCAAACAGATATTAAAGATGAATGTTTCCATTGGTAAATAACAGCAAAAAACATGCATTTTAACACACTTAAAAGATTGAATTTGTTGATAAACAAACTTTCGTATTGTCCAAATAAGAAAGATGGATTAGAGCTAAATCAGTCATCATTTTGGTGACGGAACACAAAGAGTTATTGTAACCCAAAATTTAATACAGAAAGAATATATATGATATTGTTATGAGTTGTGTGAAAACATAGGTTTACTTTCATTAAAGTTGAGAATGTAAAATTCTTTCAGTAACAAGCAAGTTGAAGCCCCAAAGCATTTATCATTTATGTGGTTTTTGTCTATGACTTAAGTCATAGTTTTAACCGTCTTAAAACATATTTTAAAACCAATAAAATTAATGTTTATATATAGGTTTAATAAGTTGTAAATGCAGTCATTGAACCAGGAGAAGTTGTCTGAAAGAATTGGCAAGTAAATGTTGATTGCAATCATATTTATTTGACATGCTGTTATAATTGAACAGTTCTTGTGGGTTACCAGCTCCTCATTTTTGTAAAATGGTTTGCGGGTTCACTTGATTGTTGGGGGTAATATCTTAAAAACTATGGACTCTACAGTGATGAACTTTTCAGGGATTATTAGAGAACAGTCCCATCTTATCTTAAAACAAAGAATAATTGTCATGTGCTTTGTTCAAAACTTATGGCGCTTTCCACCAAAGGGTTGCGTTTGTTTTGGGAAAAAAGGTAGTGGAGTCACAGGGGCATAGGTTCTCCTGAAGTTTACTGGATTTAGTTTTTGAACTGCAGGAAGAACTTCAGGAGCCCAACAATAATTTTAGGACTTTTCTGGCAAATTATTTCAAGTTTGTTTGAAATTCAAAAAGATTTGTTTGGCAATTGGAAAGTTAAAATAGGGATGCTTCCTATAAAAAAGGGAAGTTGCAGATATGTGTTTAGCCAAATCAGCGCCTCTTTATGGGGAAACCAGAACAAGTTTATTTTGCATGGCATTTTAACACAAAACACATTGCCGGTTGATTACCATGTTATATCCATCAGTTTGGGGCTTCTTTGACCTTTTTTTTTATATCAAGGAGTACGATGAAGCATGTGCTATTCAAGTAATTGACACATTTGTTGATTGAAGTTATGGCAAAGTTATCCTGCAAAAATTACCTGGACTAGACCCAGTGCATGCGTAGAGAGGGGTACCGGGGCCAAAATATCATCGTTCATGCCCCACTACATTTAAGCTTTGACACCTTGGGTAGTTAGTAGGGCCCTCTATATCAACACTAGGTAGGTAGTGGTCTCAAATTGTATCACATTTTCAATAGGGGCCAATTTAAGTTTACACAGGGGTCAAACTTTTAAACTACTCCAAACATGTTGAAACAATTTCCATATTGTCGGTCTAGTCATAAGGATCTATGACCATTGGTTTTGGAGTTATAGAGTAAAATTGTAACTATACTCCCCGCCTAAAAAATCCGAACGATATAAATTACTGTATTAAAAAGGTATGTAGGTATGTAGGTGAATTATAATAATAAATGCCAGGAGCGTTGTTCGCGTAATGTGTTTGCTTATTGACCTGTTCCGTAATGCATTGACAGTGGCATAGCCAGCTTTTTTTCAGGGGCAAGAGGGGGGAAAGATTCCCCACAGGGGGGGGGGGCAGCTGCCCCCTGCCCCCTGGCTACACCACTGTGCATTGATAACGAAGCATGAAGTGGAAGTTTGAGAAGTTTGTGGAAGCTGGCTTGGCGCGTTCATTTGAAAGCAAGTTTGAGCATGTTGATGGCCATTTCAACATCGTTCAGATTTTTTAGGCGGCGAGTATAAACAAGGTCAATTTCATTTGTATAGGGGTCAAAATCAGAAGTTACTCAAATTTTAGTAAAAATTGAGGAAAAAAAGTTCATCTATAGCTTAATGAGTCAAAATAGGTCATAGGGCAAAATAATCCAAATGGTATGAGCTTCGCGACCTTTATCTTGGTAGGTAAATATTTAACATAACCAAAACGCTACTTTTCTTTCCTCAGGCAATAATTTGCAAGTATTTAAAATATAATCAGAGCAACTTACCATGTTGACCTCTGTACAATTTTGAGATTTATCTTTTTTTACCATTTTAGTCCTTTTTACCCTATAACTCCAAAAGTGGTACGATACATTTTTGGAATCCTTATGACTAGACGGACAATATGGAAAATGTTTCAACATGTTTGGAGTAGTTTAAAAGTTTGACCCCTGTGTAACTTCAACTTGGCACCTATTGAAAAAGTGACACCACAAATTGAGACTACAAACCTAGCATTGATATAGAGGGTCCATACCAACTACCAAAGGTGTCAAACTTAGATGTAGGCAGGCATGAACGAACTCCTTAAATAAGGACCCTATGATATTCTGCTCCTGCTCTATGCTTTTTGTCAGCAACTCATACTATCTGGGCCATTCTTCGGGATGTCACACACATGTGACCAAACTTTGCCTCCCATGACAAAACAAATAATCTAGCAAAAGTGGAAACGTTATTTTTGGTTAGATTTTGTCCAAACCTAACCAAGAATGTTTCCACTTTCGCTAGATTATTTGTTTTTTCATGGGAGGCAAATAAAGTTTGGTCACGTGTGACATCCCGAAGAATGGCCCATCTACACCTTCGCTTTTGTTTTCTACACCTTTGCTTTTGTGGTTTCTTAAAATAACAATGTTTCAAGACACAAGGTTGATTAACACCTCAAATATATGCAGCAGTCATGGGGTGGGGTAGATAAAGACCTATTTGATTGGTTAGTCAGAGGTTATATCAGGTTACATTATGTAATGAGCCAATCAGAGATACTGTAAGAAATACTGTAGTTCTCAGGGGCCCGGTTAAAAAGTTATATCTATGAAGCACATCTTAACAGTTATCACAACTTTCTTGACATTCACCATACATTTACTGTCACTTTTAATATACACTAATAGTACTGAATATCTCAGGCATTAAACATGTGTGCATGTGCTACCTTATATATAGTGTAAAAATA
Source organism: Ophioderma brevispina (assembly GCA_023653785.1). Classification (NCBI taxonomy): domain Eukaryota; kingdom Metazoa; phylum Echinodermata; class Ophiuroidea; order Amphilepidida; family Ophiodermatidae; genus Ophioderma; species Ophioderma brevispina. The sequence goes on along the minus strand of JAMKCH010056692.1, from coordinate 67,595 downwards.
TTTCATCTTTCTTTACATTGGATATTCCCATTGAGTTGCTTTTACTACATCATATACATAATATCACTATTTACAAAAGGCTATATAGAACATACGATAAAACAAAACAGTTTCAATTGAAGGATACACTTCTCACAAGTTTGCAGCCCAATAGTTTTTACAATACAAAATTTCAAGGGTATTAAGCACTCATATAGATGGCTTAAATTTCTTGTCAACAAAAATAACTTTTTTGTTTTTATAATTTTTAATAATAAGGTGAATCATGGATCAAGAGCTTCACTTCTTTCTTTTTATGTCTCTTTGCCCTATAAAAGAGACTTTATATACCACAAAATAACACAGTGTAATTCCCTGGTAACTTGTGGTATTTACAAGTTTCAGAACCCATGTTCAAATTTTATGGTAGTCTGTATTATACAAGGGAGAGTGCCAAGAGAGTTATATGGATATATATATAAATTGTTATATATACATATATATTATGATATATTGTGGAACATGGTATGTGCTCACAAATATGGATTGCCTTGCTGGGGTTAGCTGAATATATTTGAATTCAAACTGTTGTCTAACTTGACCGCAGATGACTTTTGACCTTGGTATACGATTTGTGACCTCTTTAACCCAGAGGTTTCCATGGTGTATCTATCACCCAAGTTTGGTCACATCATCTCCAATACATAACCTTCTAGGTTATCTTTTGATGACCTATTTACCAATTGACCTCAGAATACCTTTTAGTGACCCTTGACCTCATTAACTTATGGGGTTCCCATGCTGAATCTTCCACCACAAGTTTGGCCCCAATTGGACTTCATGAGACAATAACTTAAAAGGCTGATTCAGAGATTTCCTAAAGATGACACCCTCAACTTTCTAACAAAGCGTGTTTTTTGCATATAGTATGCGTAATGCTTGTCCACATATTAATCATTGTGTGAAATAGCTAAGCTCAAATCATGTTTTTAGCAAATATGTAATTGCTTGTCCACATGTCACAGGGTGCTCCCGACAACACATCCTACTGGCAATACAAGGCATTACAAAAGTATCTCCTGAGGCACAATTGTGCTTTGGGTTGCCGGTGGGCCATTTTTCCTTCAGCTATAAACAATGTGCAGCTAAAAAACAAGGAATACCGTTGAAATCCCACCAGCAATAGGCAGCAATGAAGAGAAAACGTCCCACCAGCAACTCGCATTAGTTGGCGGGGAAAGCGTCACAGTGGCAGCGCAAAGCAATGGCTTTTTTATTTATTCTACTTCCAGGATCGCAAAATTGACCTTGACATTGAAGGACGGGCCAACGTACCCTCGATGTTCGGGAAGAACCCGAAAGTACATTGAGAAAGTAGTGCACGGTGGAATACCAATTGGCATCAGGAAAATACATGAAAAGCAACGTGGACGTCTCACCAGAAATCTACAACAATTTTGAGGGGAAAGCGCCCCAGTGGCAATACACAGAAATGGTTGTCCTAAGGGGAAAACGTCCCACCAGCAACTCGCAGCAGTGCTAAAAAGTGAACTACCTCCTGACGTCCGACCAGCAGAATTCGTCAACTGAAGTAATTTGATAACTGGTTGCGGCCAGTGGGAGGGACTACGGTTGTGTGAAAAAGGTAACCTCAAATCAATGTCTTTCATTTTAGAAAAATCACAACTTTGTAGTAAAATTACAGATGTACATCAAAATGACAATTCGAGGGGTCAGTGACACAAATATGTAACTCCATTTTGGTCATTTGGAGAAAACTGATTTTAAAATAGTTGTCTACTTGTTTTGATTGTGCCTTTGGAAGTTAACCCATGGTTCAACTGACCATTAATATATTAAGATTTTTGGTAGGTCAATTATTTGTCACTTTTTGGTATCAGAAAAAATGGGCCTTATTTTAGTACAAAAATCTCATATTTTCAAGAAATGGAGTTACGTCTTTGTGTCACTGAGCCCTCGAAATATGATTCATTTCAAACTTTGAAATTTACATTTTAGGTAACCATGAGGCAACTATCATTAGTAGTTCTAGTTGACTATTTTTAATACACAGAAAAATTATACTTTTAAATTTTGAGTCAGCCTTTAAGGTCCTTTCACCCCTCGCTGCACTGTGCATTGCACTGTGGATATATTGATCACTTTTTGCTGCAAATCAATGCACTGGATAAGACATACAGTTGGCATGTTTTTCAATCACTATTGTGCTTACTATCACTATTATAAGTTTTCAAAATATACATTTCATTACCTGGGTCTTGCTCTTTCATTTAAAGCAATATTGGCACATTTTTTGAAGAGCGCCCCCATTTTCAAAATTTGATTATTTGTGCACAGTTACGGTGGTAATTTTCTAGGAAACTTACCTGCGAACGGAGAATGCTAAAAAACATGCGGTTTTTATCACAAAATAAGGATTTTGTACTAGAATGGGATCCAGATGGAATTAACGGCAGGCTGGAAATGCTAAGTTTATGTAGAGTCCATGATGAAAATAGTTTCCACCTTGAGAAAATAACCTCTAACTTGACTGCCCGAACTATTTAAACCAACTAATGGATGAGCCCGTAGAAACGTACATGGAGCTATTTCGGCTATTTCACATTTGAAGGCCGTTTCCAGCAGCTGTTGAATTATTATGGGGGATCCCCGATAATAATTATTCTAGTACAAAATTCATCGTTTGTGAGCAATGACATTTTCGAGCCAACCATTCACGGTATTATAGTTTACTACCAGTTACCAATGCAACCGTGTAAAAATCTCCAAATTTTTGAAAAATTGGGGGCGCCCTTCAAAAAATGTGCTAATATTGCTTTAATACTCGCATGTAGAAAAGCGTGCAGAAATGCCGAGATAGAATGCCTGAAGCAAAATCCTTAAACCAAAAGTTGCACTTTATAGAGTTTTCAATGGTAACTCTGTGTACAATGCAAGAATTTGTGCGATTGATTTTACAGTTTCCGAATGAATGAGCGAGTAGGCCAACTTGAAATATTGATTACGATCCCTGTGTTAAACTATAACACTGAAAATTTTCGGCACCTCTGAAAAACTCAAAAAATTACTTAAGAATACACTTAAACCAAATACAAAAGAAATTAAACTCTAAAACCACATCGATATGGTTTCGTTAGTTATTCAAATGACATCCATATACCTTTTGCATATTTATAATATACTGCAATGCTTCAGGATTCCTAAACACACTGAAATTGGACTGAAGCGTCACTGAAAACATGAGCTTGTTCGTAATCACACTGAAAACGTTGTTAATCTCTCTGAAGAAACACTATTCACACTGAAAAAAAAAACCAACCATATAAGTTGACTTGGCTAAATTGTTATAGTAATTACAGTACAAGGTCCATGCTAATTATAGAAAACAATACAACACTGTAAAATAGACTGGAATGCAGCTGAACCACGACTGAAAATTGTCAGTGTTACTCTGTGATATTCAGTGTATTTTTCAGTGTTGCAGTACACTGCAATGCCCACTGAAAACTCCATAAAGAGCAACTTTTGGTTTGGTACTTTGCATCTTTCAGGCATTTTATCTCAGCCATTTTTGCATACTTTTTTACTAGTGAGATTTTAAATGAAAGAGCATGACCTAGGCAACAAAGGGTACATTTTCAAAATTACCCGAGTAGTAGTAAATCCAAAGTTTTAAATCTGGTTTCGTCCCTGTGAACGAGAGTGGCCGGATTCACCTCACACTCGTAGCAACCGCCCTTACTCGCTCCTTCCACTTCACCCGATTCAATGCATCCTCCAACCTAACCCTCCTACCCTCCTCCTCCACTTGCTTCTTCCAAGTCTTCTTTGGAATTTGGTGCAATACTGATCGAAAAACTATATCAAAGCTCAACATCGAAAAAACAGTTGCCCACTGAAGCTCAAGGGAATGTTTTTTTCCACCATATGTATGATTATCGTCATGTGAATCCAAGGTCTAAGTTCAATAGCTGCCATTAGTATAGTATGAAGACTTCATTGAGAGATTATAGTGATTCGAACCACAACGGAGAAGGTACTATATTGATCATGAAATGCTCCTTTGAGATATCAAGCACAATGTGAATACAACGACTGGTTATATGGCAGGATCATGAACAAGCTATTGGTTATAGGGAACTACATGCAGTGGCGGTGCCAGGGGCATGGGGGCAATTGACACCCACAATTATTCCTCCCCCAAGAAAAAATACAGATTTTTGGCATAAATTGGCGATTTGGGGCTGAAATTGGTAAAAAACCTGCAAATTTCGGGTAATTTTTGGGTAATTAATTTTCCATCCATTTGCTGCCCCCCCCCATTCTGCTGCCACCATTGACCACATGAGCTATAAAAAAAGGGAGGCCTCAAGTGGGCTCTGGTGCTGAACAAATAGACTATTTGCGCGATCCCCGAAATGCATCTCATTCGGTGCCCATTTCCATCCGGGAACTTGTACCAGAGGTCATGTTTACAAAAAAATTTGTTGTTCGTTCGCGTCGCCGAACAGTGCCTAAAATTACAATACAAAGTACCTTTCACGTGAAGTTAATCTTACAAAAATGTAGAAGAATATCTATGGAACAAAAAACAATCGAGGCACTGGTGTTGAAATTCACGACAAAACATGATATTTTCGATCGTAACTGTGCCCTACTTGTCACCTGACGGACGATTACACAACTATAGTGCAACGTCACAGTTAGGGTAAGTTTTCTGGTATTTTCGTTATGCTCCTAACCGTATGTTTTTGGCCGACTTGAGGCTGGTACCAGTTCCCGTATGGAAATGGGCACCGAATGAGATGCATTTCGGGGATTGCGCAAATAGTCTATTGCCTACACTTACGCTTATAAAAATGGTTCATCCATTCTGGACTGTGGATCAAGGTAAGATTTGTATAAGGTTATGGATGGTAAGATGCTTCACCAAGTCGTAATTATAAGTGAAGTTAGAATCCATTTTGAATACTTTGGCAGAGAGTCCCTGTTCTCTTCCTTTGTGTTGTGGGTGGGTGTTAATGTGTCTGATGCCTGTGATAGAACTGCATTTCAAACACTTTGTTGTGAATGTAAGGTAGGGTATCTCTGTTTGTGGCATCTCTCAGTAATAGAATCACATTTCGAATACTTCGCCTAGCAGCGGCTGAATGAATTGTCCTTTTAGTTTGAGTTGCATCATGTGGTCCATGAAGCTCTCTGTGCAATTGCGTCCTCCTTTGAACAATCCCACCTTGAGGGCAGGAGACATGGAGATCATTACGTACATTTACCTCTGGTGTATTCAATCCTTTGTAAGTATTCACATGGTTTCTTAAGCATTCCAATGTTTTCAGATGTTTTTCAGAAGTATTTTAAAATGTTTTCAAGTGTAATGTATTCAACTGTTTTTAGAAGTACTGAAATGTTTTCACTGTTTTCATCAAAGTATTTAACAATGTTTCAGAGTACTGTTTTCAGATGTATTAAACTCCTCTTAAACTTCTTGAAATCTCTATCATGATAGACCTGTGATATTATTACAGGTGGGCGACCCGATCATGGCTTGATTTTTTATGTTTTTTTCTCCCTCACATGGAAGCATACCATCAAAAACATCTGATTAAAAATTTTGAGTTAAATTGGTCAGCAATTTGGAAATAGAAGCAAAAAGTTTAATTAACTGGCCAATAGGACACCTTTTGAACGTTTTTTGTTCATTTTGTTCATAAGCATCAAAAGGAAAAATTCACTTGGGTAATGATAAAAATATGAGGCCTTTCTTCTGATACCAAAATCTTACTTTGATGTTGTAAACTGGGGGACAAATTTCTTGATCGGGTCACATATTTCAATAGATCAGTTCTGAGCTGGGAAAGTTAGGCCCAAACGTGGTATTATCACCATCAATAATTTTGTAATAGGGTCAGTTGGTTGCACAACATCTTTTAACAAGGCGGTTCTCGAACCACAAGTCTCGCCTGCTTTCGCGCTTAATTGTAAAAGACCCAAAGCAGCACACCAGAGTTCAACTGTGGCGATTCCGGGTGTCCCCAAAAAGTTGTGCAGATAAACTCCAATTTCTGACCATTGACAACCTGAGGAAAATTTGGTTTGACATGGAACCACGCATATAGCATAGTTAGCAATTTTACAAATAATCAAAGAAAACAACTTTGCCCTTAAGTGGCCCACATGCATTTTGACCACAATTATATTCACACCACAAAAGATGTTCCCATATAGTAGTCTCATGTAGCGAAGGAATTTTGCATATCCAATGTACCATTTATGCGATACAGCAATTACGCATATTTATTCGATCAATTGCCATCAAACAATGCCCCTTTAATTGATCCACTTGCACGTTGACCGCAATTGTGATTCCATACAAAAGATGTACGGGCATAGAAATTCTCCATTAAGCGAAGGAATTTTGCATATCCAATGTACCATTTCAGTGATACAGCAATTATGCATATTTAATTAGATCAATTGTATCAAAAAATGCCCTTTAAAAAAATCGGCATCAACAATGCACTTCGAACCCCAATTGATTCACATAAAAGATGCATGTCATAGTTCTTTAATCAGCGAAGAATCAGATCCAGTAATTACGCATATTTAATTAATTAGCTCATTTGCATACCTAAGCCGCTTGTATCACAAACGCTCAAATGATAGGCTTTCATGCAGTGAAGGAATTTCCGTATCCAATGTACCGTTTCAAAATTATGCAATTACGTACCTGTTTTTTGCATATTAATTAGCTCACTTGCATACTTAATTTGCCCGAAATACGCCGACATCTAAATCAGTTCGAGAACTCTCCAGCCCGCTCCCTTCCACCAAGTAACATCATCATACGCCTTACGGAACTCCAGCAAACTTGTACACAAGCCTTGCGGGAAAATTTTCGTTAATTATGCAATTAGATACTTAATTAGCATATTTTACGCCCAAAATCTAATCAGGTCGAGAACTCGTGGACCCGCTTCTTTCCACCAAGTTACATCAGTCATAGCCCCTTACGGAACTCCAGATAAATCGTACACAAGCCCGTGAACACGGACGTCAGGCAGACAGACAGCATGACAGACAGACAGACAGACAGACAGACAGAAAAGTGATTACTAAGTCTCTGCCGAACAAAGTTCAGGCGAGACAAAACATTGCCCAAAATGTAGACTTACAGTCTAAATAAATGATTAAATTTGCCAATTTAAGATTTCATTACATTTTAAAACTGTTTGCAAGTTTCAAGACAAACTGTTTTCGTGTTATTTAAATGAATATCCTGAAATTAAAAAATGTAACTTTGAAAATTATGGTCGTATTCTTGACGAGTTATAGCTTTCCCCGATTTTCCAAAATAGAGTCGGTTGTTGGAGGCCAAGAAAACATTTTTTACCTTTGGAAAGAACTGTGGTTGATCTGAATGGTTGACCCTTCCACTGGCACACAAGGCGTCTACCAGAGGCTCCTGGTAGGTACTAATGATGTTCTTGGCTAACTCTGATAACTCAGGACGGTCTGAAAACACCACATAGGAAAGCATTACTACAAACCAGGGGTGTCCAACCTTTTTTGACGCAGGGGCCGCTTTGGTTGAATCCAAAACTAGTGCGGGCCGCAAACAAGTAATCGGGGCTCCCAAGTTTGGTTTATGACGTGCCGTACAAAAGTCCTGTGGATGGGACTCGAACCCACAACCTTCTGTTTCCTTTAGAATTCTCATAAGTTACTTTTTTCGACAGAATAATTGCCAGAAAAGGAAGACAACACAGGTTCACAAAGATATTGAACTCTCCCATTCATTATTGTGTTGTGGGTAAGTGCCGTAAGGCCAGTAATGACTAAAATATCCGATTTTGTGCTTATTAGTTGCTTTTCTGGTCTTCATTTGCAGGGAAAAACAAAAATGGTTCTGGTCCCTTACGTACTTGTTACAGACATGCAAAAATCCTGATTTTTGATGATTTTTTGGATTTTATGATTTAGCAAATCACTCATAGTGTCTTTAATTACACAGTTTGTATATAGAGAACTAGCCTAGATTTTTGAAAATAAACTTCAAATGAGGCCCATAATCTGAGAGGATGAACACAACGAAAATTAGCCTGTGATATGAGCTTCGCTGAGCGCATGCTCGAGTCAAGCAATTCATGGCGTTGTGATTGTATATTGATTAATATGCATACATTATCCTTCTTTCCTTGGTTGAATTTTGTCCCCTGCACAAACCTTTCTTTTGCGCCACATTTTATACATATTCACCAATTTTATTTTTTTCTAGACTTTTAATACGTTGGTGACAAGTTTATATAAGTATGTGATAAAATATTTTTTTTGGTTTGACACAGTGAACACAACAGTGAACATGTTCAGGGAAAACAAAAGACAAATTTGAAGCAATAGAAAGAAATCAAATTGAGGAAATGTTTGACAGCAGCATTTGGAATCTATGCCATGGGCTGAAATCCATGAAATCACAAGGGATCATTTGAATTTGCACCGTTATTCAGTTTCCTAGACTTGACATTTTTTGGGAGTGCACTATAACTTTCTACAGCAACAGGTGTTAATTATTCCACTTACCTGGGTTAGAACACAATGGCATACAAGACGGCTTGTTCATCTGCTGACAGTTTTAACTTGGCCATTTTTCAGAGAATGGTAAAACCTTCCCATCAATCCAGCGAATCCCTGCATTTATCCATCACTGGCCGTGTATTTTGCTCCAGGATTAACAAGGCTATTAAAGGTGCCTTTCTCAGCATCAAATATACCACCTGATGTTAGCACCAAGTACTCTACAAATGTTCCTGACAGAGGAAAGAGGGGTGTAACAAATAGTGAAAATGGTTATATGACCAGTTTCTTTTCACTTTTTTGGGGTAAATCTTGGTTGGTTTTTGAGGTGATCTTCAATTGAGGCAGTTGGCCTCAATCCATGCTACTTTTAATAAGTCATTGTTTTCCCCCTGGATAAAACCTTTCAGCATGAATATAATAATCAAAAACCATATTAAATGAAGTGACACAAAAAGTCACACGATAAGAATCCTGAGGCTTTTGTTGGAATACTTCATGTGACTGCAACAATGTATGTTTTGGCTGTTTCATGAATTGCCTTGCCTCATAATTCAAAAAAAAAAACAAAAAAAAATGGGGATAGATGTTCATACAGATTTGATAGTTTTTGCTCCTGCAATTCTTGTAGGTGACACAAAATAATGCTTTCGTGGATCACCAAAGTTTTGGAATGGAGCTTGCTTACCCTTTACTAATGCTGCCTGGTCCTCACATCTGTAGATGTTGGAATCCCGGCAACTCCTTAGCAAATGCTATCATTTGCCTGAGGATAAGTAGTGATATCTCCATAACATGCTTATACACAGCCTCAGTGAACAGCTCGTCTCCCTGACTGCCATCACCATCATGTTCTTTGTTATCCTGAGAAGTGTTTTTCCTTACAGATGGATTTGCTCCAGTTCCTTCACTAAGTGTTCTGATGAATTAAAATAACAATTTAAAGGAGAACCTGTACTAAAAATAACACATACCGTATACACTATAAAAACAATTACTGAACGCATATCGAGTGGTTTCATGGAAAAAACGGAATTATACAAACTACAAAAAATGAATTAAAAACATTTTTTCTGACCATGCGCTATTTGAAATTCGCGCTAGGGATATGTATATTTATGTATTCTGCGATACGGACGGCACAGTAGCGTCATACACCTTCACATATGATGCTTTCATAATGTGTATAATGTATGACGCACACATGCCGGCCGTATCGTGTAACATGTTATACACTAGTGCGATTTTTAAATAGCGCATAGTCAGACTAGATGGTTTTAATTCATTGTTATGGTTAATATATAGTTCTGTTTTGCTATTTAAACACCATTTGATATGTGGTCAATAATTATTTTGTATATTGTTTAATATATTTGTTGTACAGGTTCTCCTTTAACCTTCTGAGCACAACCTGCCAATCTGGCATTTAAGCACTACTTTTGGTTTGACAAACAAGCGATTCCACATAAAAGTGTTCTAAAAAAAATGTAAAAATCCAGATTTTTGCACTGATGTAAAGCTTTTCATCAAAAATATCCCAATCTAAAAGGATTAAGCTGAGAATTATTTCCATTTTTGGATGGTCATGGGTTCAATTCCCACGCAGGCACAGTCCTAGAAAATTTCCCTTCTAGGGCTGCTTCATTGCTTGTCATTCACTGTGAGTAAAAAGTGTACACATCTGGGCTGGGTGGATAAAAACTGTTAAAGGTGCATGTTCTGATCGTCTTTGGGACCTCCTGATTTACTCGGAAGTAGTATGATGAAATTTTGATATCAGATGAAAGGCCGTATTTTTCTCATTGTTGTCGTGAAATTTCAGCTTTCAAATCCATCTCTTTCTCAAGATACAGATAAAAAACTAGATCTGGAGACAGATCTGAACACAGTCGAAGTAGTGACCTTTGACCCTAAATTACCTTTGATCTCGAAAATATTTTAGACATTTAGAATGTCATAAGGATCATTTAAAATTTCAGCTCCAACTTTGACCTCTTAATGACCTTTGACCTCTAAAATATTTTCAGCATGTTTAGTATGTCATAAGGATCATTTCAGTCAATTTTCAGCTCAATCGGAGCATTTTGAAAATTTGACCTTTGACCCCTTAATGACCTTTGACCTCTAAAATATTTTCAGCATGTTTAGTATGTCATAAGGATCATTTCAGTCAAATATCAGCTGCGTCTTGTTATATTTTATTCACAGTAAATGAGTTTGACCTTAGTGACCCCAGATGACCTTTGATCAAAATTTCATTAAGTAACTTTTGCTGGGATGTCAAAAACTCTACCACATGCATGAGTCATGTGATCATACTATGTAATCTGTAGAAGGAGTAGTGATTTGAAGTTTAACATAATTTGATGTATTTTGACCTATGACCCCTAAATCATGCATCATATGACAAAGTCATAATTGACTTTTTTGTAGTGTTGATTAAGTCCTACAAGATGACAGTATTAATTTTGAGATTTGAGCTAATTCTAGATTTTTTGCATGGTTAACATTGTTGACCACTGTGACCCTATTGTGACCTTTGACACCAATCTGGTCATGTCAAAAGTTTGTGTGTTTGTACTAGTCCTTGTCACCAATTTTGGTCAATATGGAATGTTGCATGTCTGAGATATTAGCATGATGACAGATAGAAGAAAGAAACCGTACAGAAGAAAAACACAGTCGAGTTCTTCGACTGTGTAACTATCGTTTTAATGATTAAGAATCAATATTAGCACAGTAGTGAATAGGGCGTTGCATTATGCATTATCGCGTCTAGCATCAAAACCGCAACTTTGTTTCCCACGGAACTTGATAGTCAGTGTGTACAAGTGTCAGGCTCTCATATCAAGTAGAGAACATGATAGACAAAAATTGGAACAATTAAGCACCTTTAATTTCTCTGATGTCATATATCTTCAGTTAACCATTGTAACAATCATTTGATCCCCAATGTCATGCACTTAGATTGAGGCGTGCTAGTGTGATTGGACTCAATAGCTCTCCTGAAATACCTTCTAGTGGTGTGATTTAGTGCGCTCCTCAGGCCTCTATTTCCAATTGAGGTAGGGTGTTCAACACTCCTGCAGCATACCTTACCAAAAACTCAGAAGAGCCTTTTTGGATCATCTGGCTATTTGAAACCCAGTGTCTGCAAAGTATGTGTGTTTCACAAACATGATGCGTGGACCCTTCATATATACTCTAAATATGCTAACAACAACATTAGGGCAAAAAATTTTAATTATTCCGTAAAGTGATGTCACAGTTTGCTTTTCTGAAATAGGAATCTACATAAACGCGCGAGAGTTTGCTGGTAAAGTTCATTCTATGATTTCCTTTACTGTTGTAAGGTTCTGTCTGGCGGGAATGTGAGCGTATCTGCGCGCAGGAGAGAGAGAAAGGATAGTAGACAGAGAGTATAGGTTATAATGAGTTCTGTATTAATTAGTATAAATTAATATCCAATCCTTTGTTATTCTATGGATAATTAATAAAATGATTAAATTAATATTAATTTCCTTTGTTATCCCAAAAGAATAAACCGCAATACAAAGGGATACGTTAGGGGAAATGAAATTTTGCCCTAATGCCGTAATGAGTGAATAACAAAAGGAATTTTACCCTAACCTACATGATAGAAATATAACTAGAATTAGAGGTGGGCTATAGAAGGTCAATGTTTCAGACACTTCGAGCCCAGCTCATTTGATGACTCTAATCATCCTGATCACACTTCGAAAAAAAAAATGAAAAAAGTACGAAAACCAGGGTGCCCAGTCGACAAAATCCAAATGGCCGCCATATTGTCCAAAATTAGATTTTGACCATAACTAAATTTATTTAATTTGATTTTTGTTTCATGCGCTTAATTTTGGTGCAATACCCAGTTTTGGGTATTAGGAATCATGTTTTATGACAAACTTTCATCTCACCATAGCCTTCGTTTTCTTGAAAAGCCGTTTTGCTTGTAAAATTGAAGCCTCCTGGGGCGCTTTCCAAAAATGCGCATTCGATTGTAAGTGGCGATTTTAACATTTCAAAAATTGAAATTTTAGGTTTTTTCTTTTTTTAATATTTAACTTATTTTGGGGTGTTTGGGGTTTTAAAACTGTAGGCTTTTTAATGTTAAAAACATGCCCCTCAATTGAAACCCACACGTAAGAAAGTTTCGTTGACCCAGTATATTCCAGAGAGTGTTTTGTCAAATTTTAATTGATGCCACAGGAAAATGGTAAGTGTTACACAGCTCTAACTTCAGAATGATGAATCAACAATTATGATGATGGCCCACCAGTTAAAAGTTAAAAATTTAACCACTTTTTGATTATGATAGTACTTTTGGGAAAGCGCCCTCGCCAGTCCAATTTTAAGCTAAACTGCCATATCGAGAAAAATGAAAAGTCGTGTGAGGTATAAGTTGCATGGAAATGAGTCCGTGAATGCCCAACAAACAGGGGGTTTTGCCACAAAAATGAAAGGTGAGTAAACAAAACTTATCAAGTTATGATCAAAAATATGATTTTTGGCCATTCAGCGGCCAGTTTGGATTTTTCGTGGGACACCAGGGTTTTCGCACTTTTTAATTTTTGTTCGAAAAAGTGGATAGGAGAAGCATTAATTAAAGTCATCATTCTTAGCCTTGTGTTCGAAGTGATTCTTGAAACTATGACCCAAAATGATCCCTTCTCTCTATAGACCCCTCTACTAGAATTCGCAGTTCTCGCCCTTGGCGCTCGCTCGAGATCCAAAGATAGAGGGGGGATGGCCAACCTCTTTCAACTCGACATAACACGACCTTTGGAAAGTGACTTTAAACCTTTAATCAACATTATGAAGGGAGTCCCATATTGCACCTAACACATGTTGTGCGTGCCAATTGAACTTCAACGTTTTCAATTGAGGTGGAATTCAAAAAAAAAAAAACTTTAGTGACACACATTACACATCCACACACACATCCACACCACACCACCATGGGACTAACGGTTGTAAGTGTAAGAGTTCCTGCAGCTACGCTGGTGGCCAAAGTATATACTAATAATTAACAAGAACAAACAACACACAAACAACTCCCCTGAAACTCCTTGAGTACTCTTTTCTCCTACTGCTGCTGCAGCTAATCTACTTGGATCCTGCTGAGAAGTACTTGGAATATCCTCCAACATGGTTAGATTGGAGATTTCACCTGCTGCTGCTGCTGCTGCCATGGTAACATCACTGCCTGGCCCTGCTAAAGGTTGCTGAGATGATTGGTGTGGAATGGCTACATCTTCATTGATACTGCTCATGCTTGCCAGGATCGCCTGAGTGACATCACTCTCCTCCGATTGGCTACTACAAAGTAATTTGCTTTGATTTCTAGCCTCTTCTATTGTTTGTGTGGGCTACAAATGAGGTGAATATATTAAAGGTACAGTGAGATTTTTCAACACATAGCTAATTATCTGTTTGTTTAAGCTTAACAGATGCCTAGGGAGCGGTCATTATTTATGCCAGGGGGGAATGGAGGATTTCAACTTTTTTTCGGCAAAAATTTTCGCGTTCCCCCCTCGATTCCGTTCAAAAATTTCACGTTCCCTTGATCATGCTGATTTTCCATTTAAAAGTTCATGTTCCCCCTCTCGCGTTGATGAAAAATTTCACGTTCCCCCTCTTTTACAAAAATTTTTCGGGTTCCCCCTCAAATCCTCCATTCCCCCTGGCGTAAATAATGACCCCTCATTATTATAGTAACTAATAAACAAACTTTCTTTAGCACGACTTAGCCACATATAAGCTGTGTTTGTAAACTCTGAAAACTTCCTGAAGTGGTGTCCATGTGAGTCTGTGGATAGGCAAGACTCATCACATTTATTGGAAGTACCCTAGTTTGAACCCTGTTTTGAAGTCAGACTCTCAAGAATAAAAGCCTAAAGGTGATTACATAGTGTCATGCCGCTTGCTGCTCAGGGGCAAACCGCTTGGTGTACCCCACTTGCGGGATTGAGCTACTATAAGTCAAGCGGTGCTATCGCTTGGAACTACGTCATGAGCGGCACCGCTCCAGAGTTGAATTCAAGTCAACTCAATGCGATTTCCCGCTTTGTGTAATGCGGCAGCCCGAGCGGCAGGGAGATCCGGTTTATTGGCTTGCCGCTTTGGTCACCACTAGCGATTCTGACAGGATTGCGTAGTGATGTGAATTTCATATCAGAGCGGCAAAGTGACATGACACTATGTAACAACACTAACAGTGCAAACATACTTTGCAAGTGAGCTAAAATCTCAAAGGCTGGTGGCCGGGAAATTTGGACATTGGAGAGAAATTCTGCCCTTCAAGTTAAAGAAAGACATAAGAAATAGAGAGAAATCATATCACCTTGGAGCAAAATTTTGAATTGGTTCCCAGGAAATCTACACTTTTTCCAGCCCTGTTTGGTACAGTCAACAGAATTTGCATTAGAAATGGCAACCTACCCTCTCAGTCATTTCATGACTTTTCTCTGTCGAGTTCTTGTAGGCAGCTGATACAATGGCTATCAATCGCTTATGTTCTTCCGAGAGTTCAGGCTTGCTAGGCTGTGATGAAGGCAGTGTTTCCTCAGCATCATCATCATCATCGGGCACCTCTTGTGTTGGTTTAATTTTTTTAATGGGTTTTCTTGTTTTTAAACGCTCCTTGTCCCATAGACCTACACCAGAATGAATATAGAAGCACTGTTTTTTTCATGTGATAATAACCCCAACCAGGCTTATACCACAAAATACTAAGTGAAATTTAGCCAAAAACTGACACCAAACACAATATGTTTGGATCGTACTGAAACCTGCTTACCTTTTTAATGTTGACTGAAAATATTTGCATTCCTTTCTTGAGAATGGAAGGACCCAAAATACCTTTATCACACCCCTGTAAAGAAAGTAGTACTGGTCTATGCCCTCGGGTCACGCCCCATGACCCTTCATTCTACCCACTTTCCATTTTGCCCCACAATATGGACAACCAATCATCCAGCTGTGAGGTGGGAATCAGAGGGTGTATAAATTGAGTCAATCCCACAATGCACCAGTTTTGGGAAATTTCACCTCAATAGGGTCATGTGATCTCACAAAAATCCTATTCTCACCACATAAAATCCCTGACTTATTGCTCATTTTCACCCACAAAGCGTTAGTACTTAAGAATTTTTTAGCATGATTATGAAATGTCCTGTGGTTCTTTGACATTTGGAACACTTTTTATCCCTAAGTACTGACACTTGTTAAGATAATATAACATCTTTAACAAACTCACTGGCACAAGATGGGGTGCTCGCCCACATACACTAAGATCGACGGTTGCCTTGTACTTCTCATGTGCAGAATATGCCTGCCCTGTATGGGAAAGATCAACCCATGCCTAGAAGCTTGATTTCCCTCTCAGAAGTGAGAGGGAATACACTAGCGATCGATACCTACCCTCCGCGACCTTACTTTTGCACAATGTCTCATTTGGGCCCGACCAGAAACCTCTATACCACATTAAAAATTTCGCTACCGCGAAAATAGTCCGCCGATAGCGCGCACTATTTTTCGGGCAACTCACCGCCCATGCGCACTGAATACCAATGTGACTGATGGCTATAGAACTACTGATTTGCAAAAAATTCCAAACCAAAAAGAGTAAAATGTTATATATCCAATTACCAGAATTTACCACAAAATTGCCATGTGTGGTATCCTGTGGTAATTTAGTTGTGTTAGATGGTTGCACTTACGTCCTACTTGCATTCCAACTTCCAGGCACTTCCTCATACGGCAATAGGCACAGTGTCTTCTCATGTACAAGTCCATCTCACACTTCCCCTGGTCTTCCATATCGCATTTCAAGCTATCTCGTCTCCTGGCATTACGGCGGAAGAAGGTTTTACAACCTTCGCATGTCAGCGCTCTGTAGTGCATTCCATTGGCTTTGTCACCACAAACCACACATATCATGTCTTTGTTAGAGTCAGTGTGAGTGCTATCTGGTTCACTCCGAGTTGGATCAGCACTGTTAAAATGATAAAAATAGACCAAAATTCATATTGAACCCAGACGATGGTGGCCAAGTGTCGTTCAATATAGCAACTCACCCAAAATATAAAAAGAAATTACAGCAATACGGAGTGCAAACCACAAACCAATGGGCTTTGATGTGGGTCAGTCATGGGTGTTCCCATGACCCCCATACACCCTCGTCTCCGTCCGTTATTCATACAAAAATATCAGCATAACCCTACTGTGAGGTTGCTTTCTTCACTCCAACGCTTACGTGTAAACCAATTGCGACCACGTCTAAATTGGTTATGTCTTGGGCCGCACTCCCCCGATTTAACTTCTTTCGCATGTGTGAACCCCAACTTTTGCAGTAAAGTGTCCCATGCACAGAACAAGCTCAGGTCTACCTACCTTGATATTTAGCGTCTTTTATCAATTTGTTTTATCACAAACATTGTAATGTAATGATCATTAATTTGAAACGTAGATCTTGTGACTACCATTGTGCATGTTTTTATCCATCATGTAACGTGTATCTGTAATGATTGCTTTTTCCCTGCGATGTGCGATTTGCTTACGGCATAAGACTGCCAGGTTTTCGACTGCCCTTTGTAGATACCACAATGGCGCAAACCTTAAGCCCAAAAAGTTTGTCTGAAAGCTCTAGATGGAATCAATGTGGTACCTTATGCAGGTTTTTAGTTTTGTATTGTTTTTGCTCCTGCGCATTTCAAGGCATTTTTATTCACAATGCTATTAGAGTCATAGTATCATTTCCAACACTGGATAAATTGTTACTTTATTCCACTCTGTCCGCAAGGGACATTTTTGAAAAAAAATGAAAAAAATGCAAAAAACACCGGTTTCTCTAGTGAAAAAGTCCAATATGCGCCATTTTTTTGAAAATCATGTTTGATATAAACATTAAATTTTGGTTCAATTAGTTTTATTTTGTGGATTTAATCCGGATTTAAAACTATGGTTCCTTGGTGACATACCAATGTTTTAAGTTATAATATTAGATCATTAAATGTGGTTGCTATTTTTATCTCACCATAGCCTTTCATTCATCTCATTGTGAAATTGTCTTTTTAGCTAGCTCAAAATCGGGCCACGGGTGCAACCAGCTCCATGAGCGATCTCTATTTCTAGCTGAGGAGCAGTTTGAGATCGCAGAGCCGGGACTGCCCTCTCAAGAGTTTTATACCCCCCAATCATATTGTCTAATTTCGTAATTTTCGAGCAAAAGGGCTGTGTCGTGATGTTTATGTTTATCCCTGGGTGGGGGGGTTCTCAACTTTCGTTTTGTTAGGTTGTCGCCTCCCGGCTATTCAAAATTGAGGCTTCCGGATCTTATTGGAGGCCCCACAAAGGGGCCAAAGCCGGAACTAGGGTTTCAAAAATAAGCTGGGAATTCCCTCAATTTCCACTCTACTTTTTGGTTTTTTGAAGAACTTTTGTAAATCTGCTTGGGGACCTGAAAATAGGGTCCTGACTGAAAAGAGCGCCTGCAAATGAGGGTCTTATTAGGCGGCACATTAACCCCTCCTTCAATCCAATATGTGAGACCCCCCCCCCGGATGTTAATTCCTTGGAATTAGCCAACATTTCCCTTTAAATTTCAAGTCTATGGTTAATTTAACCATAGCCAGTTATTTCTAGTTTTAGAGGAAGGAATTGCTGACCGCCCGTCTGATTGCGTCCCGCATACGGTCTAAGCGCCACCTCTCAGTATCTCGCGACAGTAAACATGAACTGTTCTGTCAGCACGGCTTTTGTTTTGAAATGAAATGAAGCTTTGCCATCTGATTTGAAAGCAGATCAAGGGAGCTGTAATTCAAATCATTTGTGCTAAATTAATTATAGCCGAACTTGGAATCAACAGAACAAGTGATCGTAGGCCATGGCCCTTTAATACCACCCCCCCCCCCACCCCCCAGGTCTAGTGCTGAATTTGATGGTCTGCACATGGGGTAATATGATATATTTAGCCAATTAGAAACTGGTAGAGAAAGCTTTAGGTTGTGTAACATTTCGATTGGTTATTCTATTCCGTGGGCGGGGTTTAGTAAGCAAAGACGCAATATCATTGGTTGTGGACTATCTTACGGGTTGTGAGACATATTAGATAGTGCGTCGTCGCGCAAGTGTTTAAGTACTACGGCGCGTGTATAAGGTTACGCAGTGCATCAGCATACGGGTTGGTGTTCTTTTTGACAAGCGGGGGAATATTTTTGGCCCTTTTAACTAATATTATTGAAATAAAAAGAGTGTTTGTCGGTGATTAAAACAACCAAACCCAACATAAGAATGAGAATACAGGATGGATTTTTTGGTTTGCCTATCTACTATCGTGTCATATGGATGGCAATCCAATATGTTGGTTATCGTAGTCTCACTACCAAAATATGGACTGCCCATCCATAGGACACGATATAGAAGGCAAACAACACAATCCTATCTTTTATTCTCTAACTATATAGAGGTTATATCAGGCTATATCATTGTAATGAACCAATCAGGATGGTAGCTGTGGGTAACCCGAACACTGCAGCCTGTCATCTTGTGGGAGGACGTTTAGCACAGATCACAATAGACCAGCACACAACTTTCATCATACTTGCACTTCGCATAGACCACAAACTCACCACAAAATTTGTTGTGGTATATGCTCATAGTTAGGTACATCATAACTAACCAAATTCAGTAACTCCTCAATACACCGAAATACCACACGTAAGTGAACACGAAAAAAGCTGCGCCTAGGGCACATGTACATGGCGCCCCAGAAGATTTCGGGGCCCAGGGAACCTTGGAGTGAGCTTACTGGCGTGGGTGGGTGCGAGGCTTACGTGGATGTACCACTTTATTGTCATGATTATAGATCACATACCACAAACTACCACAAAATAGGTAGATTCTGTACTATCATCACCACAGTATTACATTGTGTGGTATTTGTGGTCCAGAGCCTGTTTTAGGATTTTGTATTGTAAGAAAGGTTGTAGAACCCCAGGGGGTTAATACTTACTTTGCTCCGTGGGCTGTCGCATAATGTGGTTGTTATTTTGGGAAATCAGGAAACCTGCCTTAGAAAGGTTTGTTTTGATCTAATCCATAATGCATTGCAATGTGCACTATACTGTACTGGTGGCTAAACAGTGTCCGTACTAGGGATAAAGAATTTTCCAAAGTTTAAGAACCACAGTACTTTCATTATCATGCAAAAAAACTAGAAAAAAATAAAAAACTTAAAAAAAGCAAAAAATAAAAAACTTTTTATTTTTATAAAAGGCTGGGGCTCTATAGGGTACAATTTGGGTCATAGTTTCAGACTCACTTTCGAACACAGGCTAGACGATCACTTTAATGATGCTTATCCCAATTTTTGAAGAAAACAAATTTACAAGTGCGAAAACCAGTGCCCCCCAACGAAAATCCAAATGGCCGCCAATTTGGCCAAAAATCAATTTTGACCATAACTTGATAGGGTTTTGTTTAAATCACCCTATTTTTGTGGCAATACCCCATATTTTGGCCTACAAGGAATCAATCTATGCAACTTTCATCTCACCAACTACTTTTCGTTTTCTCGATATTGCAGTTTTTAGCTTAAAATTGGACTGCGAGTATGGCCGCTTTCCCAAAGTCCCCCTCTATCTAAAATTTAAATTTTAACTGATGAGCCTCATCAAATTGTTGATTCATCATTTCCTGAAGATCAAGAGTGTAACCTTACCAATTTTCCCGTTGGCATACAATTTGAGGAAACCCTCTCATTGGAATATACCGGGGTCAACGAACTTTCTTATGTGTGGGTTTCAATGGAGGGCATTTTTTATTACATATAAAGCCTACAGTTTTAAAAAAAGACCCAAACACCACTCACCTCAAACATTCTCGCAATTGTTCATATAAACTCTCTCAAACGTTTGGAAATATTAAAATCACATTTTCAATCGGATGCGCATTATGTTGGGAAAGCGCCCTCAGAAGCTCAATTTTAAGCAAAAAACGGCATTGTCAAGAAACAAAGCTAGGTGGAGATGAATTTTGCATCATTCTAATACCCATTTGCCACCAAATTAAGCCCATTGAACAAAAATAATTGAGTTATGTCAAAATCAATTTTGGGCCATTTGGCAGGCCATTTTAGATTTTTCGCTGGGGCACCCTGGTTTTTGCAACCTTTTTCATTTTTTGCTTCGAAAGTTGGATCAGGATGATTAAGTCATCAAATGAGCCTTTGTTTGAAGTATTTGAAACAATGACCTCATAGCCCAACTCTCTTAAATAGAATTTTTGTGGGATCCATGACCCTGATTGCTGTGAAATTTCCCAAACTGGTGCATTGTGATTGACTCAATACAACCCCTCTGCAAATGCCTAAAGCAATAAGATCCCTGGTTTTATAAATATAAGCATCTGCCCACTGATTTCATCACCTGTCAGGGAGACCTGCGAACCAGCACCACCTTGTCTTCTTGGGCAACTACCGATCCTTTTGCCATTGGTTCCTTTCTTAACCTTGAACATGTCTCTTCCTCCCTGATGTTGATGAGATCTACTACTTGAGAGACTTTGTGTCCTCCATCATTGAAGACACAAGTATCTCTCATGAACCTACAGGTCAAGAAGCCACCCAAATCTTGGATTATTGTGCAATATGAGATATTTCAAGGCCATCCTTATCCACATTTTCTGTGGTTTCTATAGATGTACACACTCCAAGATTTTTGAAATTTGTATTGGCCTACAGCAATGTAAAGACCAAAGGGATTTTTCTTTATATGCTAACGTGGCTGAAAAAGGGAGATTCGAAACTTCACAAGAGGTTTTCACTCAAAGAAATCAATTCTCACTTACTCAGAATGGGATTTGTTTTAGAAAGCTTTACAATAGTATTCAAAAATCATGATTTTCACATTTTTAGGGGCCACCTATTATTCCTAATATGGTAATACTACAGAATAATCCGCTGTGCTACCATCATGTATTTTGGTAGTATGGGGAGGCAGTAATATTTTTTCATGTAATCTGTTAGTAAGAGGACAAAGAAAAGTGACCTTTAGCTCAAGGGTAAATGAGAGACAAAGATTGATTTGTTGTTAATGAGGCAAGGAGAAGAGAAATTTCTGAAGAATGTTGAGGTGATTCGGATCATTCCAAGGGATACAATCAGGTTGGGTGATTGCAGATGGTGGGACAAGAGGCAGGTGAAATAAGGGTGGTGAGTTAAGTAGTAGTTCGGAGGAGAGGTAAGTTGAGCCACAGGGTTAAGATGAGCCACCCCCTCTAGAAAGAAGAGAAATAATTATTTCATTTTACACTACTATCTATTTAGTTACCTGCATAACACAGTTTTCCAAGTGTAAATTGAATCAACTTGCACTACAATTAGAAAAATTTGCACTTAGTTTTTGGCACTTTTTTTCTGTAAAAAAATTATGTTTGTAAATTCCCCGCTACAAGATTAAAGGCTATAATGCACTCTTTTTTGTGTATTGAGGTCGTGATATTGAACTAACTTTAGAAGTGATTGTAACTGTAACACAGTTTATAGTTTAAAGATCTTGATTTTGACTAAAATGGTCCCCTATGGGTTAAGTTTGAGCAACTGGGCATGGGGTAAGTTGAGCATAGAAAATGTGCACAATTTTGTATTTTTTTCTTGGATTTATTCAACTTTTCAGAATAAACTTTCACTATATCAACATTGTTTTGGCAAACAACTTTGAAACAAAAACATAGAAGAAAGGCAAAATTGATTTCAATATTATGACCATATATTGTGCTTTCTATGGATGGGGCTCAACTAATACCCAGATGAGTGGGCTCAACTTACCCCCCCTCTGTGGTAAGGTTGAGCCAGTTTACAAAATCTTTTTGCAATCTCACTGAAGGATAATGCAAAATTGGGGAACACAATTGTGATCTCTTAAACAAGTACCTACACAGTGTTTCAATTGTAACACACTGCCTTTGTCTCCTACTATATTTCTCTGAGCATAATGAAACAAATGTAAAAAGGTGGCTTCAACTTACCCCCTCTCCCTACTGGAGAGAGGCGAAAGTATGTGACTGGAAAGAGGGAACAAAAAGATACTGATACGATTTGGGAGCTTGTGAACCGATCAGATATGTGGGGGTTCCTTAAAAAGATGGTGTTACGGCTAGTGTGAGTGTGTGGAAAACAACGTTGAGAGACAGATAGCAGAGGGAGTGGTAATTACGAGTAAGTAGGCGATATCGAGAAAGAATTATGCTAAGAGGAAATATAATATTGTACGAAAAGAATAAAGCGTCGCTAAGTAGTGAAGTTTGAAGATGAGCAGACCAGTGTTAGTGAGGGCTATTGCAGGAGGCATGTATTCAAGGGGCCCGATGTGATTTAGAGCGAGTCCACTAAGGGCTGCCGCTGTCTTCCCGCGCCGTTCCCGGCCCCGCTTGCCCCTTCAGTGAGAGATCCGACGTCGACGTCCTGGCCTGAGCCCTGTGCGCCACTCCTACCTTCATGAGCCCTGTCGTGGGTATCATAAGGTAGATTCGTGATGTGGTGGAAGGGCCAGTTAAACGGTCTTCATGAAGTTGTAAGTCAATCATAGAAATAAAGCAGGGAATGCTAAGCTGGAAACCCTTGGAGGTGAGTGTTGAGATGATATTGCGAGTGGATAGATAGTGGAATTGGTGTGATGATGGAGCCGTGTCGATGTGGGAGGGATGCCGTAGAGTTGGGCGGTGAGTGTGGTAGTTCAATTTTGAAAGGGAAAGGGGATCTGGTGTGGAAGTTGTTGTAGCTTTATGAGAGATCACGGGTGGTGGAATGATAAGGGTGAAGGGGTTGAATGAAGGATGCCCCCATTAGGCGTGTGCCCACTGGTTGGGTATTCGCCTTTGATGTGCCTGTGGTCCCCGGTTCGAGCGCTGTGGGTCGCTGGGATTAATTGGGTAACACTTTTTGGATTTGATTTTGGTAAAGAACCAGTAAAAAAGGAACTTCAGAAGTGTTATTGGGGGTTATCAAAACAGTTTGTTCGCGAACCACAATGTCGCCTGGTTGCGCGATCACTTGCTTTATGATGAAGTTTGGCATTGATGATTAGAAAGAGAACAAATGAAGTGATATGTTTTGTATAGCTGGAAGTGCATTTCAAAAAGGTTTTACAAAATGACCAAGTTTGTAAGTAAATTGGGCATAGCGTTTAGCTCGCAGAGCATTTTAAAGGTTAACCGAATTGTCTGAAAAATATGCATATAAAGCAGCCAAAAGCTACACACACCTCACTCTATCACCCTACCAAGTTTGGTATAAAATTGGATTGAGTGAGCCCATACTTATTGGTCGAGCTATGAGTTGCAAAAATGTTGGGCGAGAGAGACCCAGTCGAGCCCAATATTTTAAAACTCATAGCGAGACCAATAAATATTGGGTGTAAATCACCCAATTTTATCATTATTATGTTTTGGATCCAATATTTTCCCACACATGGATCCATACAAACATAATAATGAAGTAAATCGGGCATGGCGTTTAGCCAGCAGAGCATTTTAAAAAGGTTAACCGAAATGTTTAAAAAACATGCAAATAAGTTAATGGTGCAACGAGAGATTTCACATATCAAGTGTCCCTAAAAAAAGTAATGAATTTTGCCCTGATGTAAAGTTTTCCATCAAAAATAACCCCATGTTTCTTTGGTCCAAAAATTTTGAATTTTGTATAGGAGCAAATATGAAATTCAGCCTATGTTTTATATTGAAATATAAGCAAATCAGAATCACTGTTTTCTCTCTTTTAAGGCGTTTCTGTAGCCAAATACAAGGTAAGAAATCTATTGAGTGTCTAATCTATAGTCTAATCTAAAGTTATTATGACACAATATTTGGGTGCCTCAAAAATCTCTCATTGCACCTTTAATTAAAATCAGGAATAAGCAAATAATACAGCCAAAAATTACACATGATATTGTGGCACCTCACTCTATCGCCCTACCAAGATTGAAGTAAATCGGGCACAGCGTTTAGCCAGCAGAACATTTCAAAAAAGGTTAACTGAAATGTCTGCAAAATATGCAAATAAGCTAATTAAAATTCATGAATATGCAAATAATGCATCTAAAGGCTACTCATGATATTGTGGCACCTCACTATCACCCTACCAAGTTTGAAGTACATGTAAATTGGGCATAGCGTTAGCCTGCAGGACATTTTAAAAAAAGGCTAACCGAGTCATGGACGGACATACGAACGGACACACAGAATGTGCCTCCATGAACATTCGTTCAGGCGACGCAGAAATGGAGAAACAAAATTTGTACATTGTTTACAATTCTGTTTTTAGACCCCCTGTTGCCAAAACTGACATGAAATGACTGAAGCAGCAAATAATGATTTTGAACCATTTTAGGGTGGGTTGTTATGGGAACACAAAGAATGTATGTTTCTGTGAGCTCTTGTAATAACCACATTTAACCCTAATGTAACACATCAGAATGGCAAAAACCAGCATAAAGTTGCCGAATTCTGCTGGTCGGACTTCAGTAACTATTTCACCTTTTAGCACCTGCGGCAGTTGCTGGTGGGACTTCGTCCCTCAGGACGTCCCGGTAGGTTTACAGATAGTTTCCCCAATGCATTTTGTATCCCACCGTGCACTGCTTTTCCCAAATACTTTCCCAGGTTCTTCACATATGGAGCCTCAGGCTACATTGGAACTTTTTGTTTTCTTTCAAGTTTAAAGGTCTTGTTCTGATTGTCTTTGGGGACGCCCCCTGATTTAACCCGGAAGTAGTAATCGATTTTGATATCAGATTGAAAGGCCATATTTTCTCATTGTCGTCCTGAAATTGAGCGCCCTCAAATCTCATTTCATTTCCCGAGATATAACCAAAAAACGGCCGTTTTAGTGTTAAAACCATCAATTTATCACAGTATTTAATAGGGCTTTGCAACAATGCATTATTGCGTCTACCTCAAAACCCGCAGTTTGTTTCTTCCGGTCTTGAATTGGTGTTGTGCAAGTGCCAGGCTCCTCATATCAAGTAGAGACCACAATACACCTAAATCGGAATAAGCACCTTTAATGGCCAGTAACCATGGCAAAGGAATGTGCATTTTTTTTGCAATATTATGTTTTAGGACTTGGTTAATATTATTATAACCAGTACTAGGCTAAAATACGCTTTTCAAGATCTTTCCATGATGATATTATATTAATGTTGTGTTAAAATCTCATTTTGCATCATTTGTGAAAAGTCTGTAATTAATGCACCGCGAATGTAGCCATCTTTTGTCTATTTTGAGAGGGTTTAGAAATGAATCTCCAACCACTTTGAAAAAACATTGGCTTTCCCTTTTGATATACAAGCTCTATGGAAAAACACTTGTCATTCAAAGGACAGGCTTCAAGGTGGCAAATGACCCCCAATTTTCTGTGTGTCCTACTCTCAAAAGGATTGAATCAAATTGCTAAAATTTTTGGATTTGTACTACCTGCGTACACCGATACCTGTTTAACCCAACTTTTAAAAAACATTTAAAAATTAAAAAATCGGTGACATGGTTTTCGTCAGCATTTGTTGATTTGGCATGGAATGACCCTACATTGAAAGAGGCTGCCATCGTCTACTTTGAAGTCAGTCAGAAAGCGCCTGGCAGTTACAATGCGCGGCAAATTTTGCCGGACGTATATAATGTTGATCTTATCAAACCCGGCTGCATGCCGGGCGTATAGTCTTTACCAAAACCAATTCATTACGGTACTGTGTTTAGTATAACCAATGGTATACTACTACGTGCATTACCAAAATGGTGCAAATTAATATGATTTATAGGATCATCGGATAAAATGGTCTTACCGAAAAATGACCATAAAATCAAAACTCCTGAATCAATTTTAAAGTCCAAACTTGACTATGGTAAGGATTGAACTCTCCTCCACAATTTTTTTGCATTTTCAAGACTGCATGATTTGTTTTAGTGTTTTTATTAATTTTCTCAATAAATAATTTTTCCCAGCCTAAATGGAAGGTGCTTTTAAGCTGAAACTTTTGGGATGTGTGTATAAACAAAATACCTAAAATCTCACGTTGGCTTTTGGAATCAAGTGTTTAATTCTTTAGAAAAAATTATTTTATAGGGAAAAATAATTTAGGGAAAATTAAAAACACCTATTATTTCAAATAGAAACACTCAAGATCTGCAAAATCTAACATGAGAATTTTCTAAATTTAATTTCCTTTCATATGACACCTTATTCATCACCAAGGGAGTTGTAGTTTCTTCTAGGAAAAATTATGAAAAGTGGATACTAAAGTATTTCTAGAAATACTTCAACAAAAAAGTGTTGTTGCGACCACCAGTTCTTTGTTTTTGATGACACACATAAAATTTTGGCACATGCGCGGTCATCCAGGGTGGCATGACATCATCCAGGTTACTAAATACAATGCCTCTTTAAATTTAAATTACATAACCTACTATATTTCTTTAACCATTTAAAACAAACACCAATCTTATAACTCATCAATTACTTGAGAAATAATTGAAATAAAATGTGTAGTTTTTCACAAAATTGCCCCATTTTGGTCATTTTCTGTACTGCCAAAAATCAGCCCCTGTACAAAGTCTATGGGAATTTGAAAACGCATTACGTGACATATCTCTCAAATGCCTTTATGGAAAAAATTAATACTTGGCACACCTGTTTCACCAATACCAACATTTCATGAGAATTTCAACAAGATCTGGGCACGAAGCCGTAGCCGATAATCCTACATTAACCTTAATGCAATCACTATATCATAGATTTGTTGCTGTTTTTATAAAACACATGTATCTAATATTATTTCATGTGTTGAAAAAATGAAAGAAACCAACTGAAAAACAAGCTAGATATGGCAGGTTTTATAAGCACACCCCTTTTTCTACATTCCTATGGGATTTACACACACATTAAACTTGTGTTTGTGAGAATGTACAATATCATGATGCCTTTGTCAACTTAATATTACATTTTCTTGATTATTTCAAGTACAGATTAATCAATGGATCTAAAATACCAATGTGCCAAGTGATATGACAAATCCACACAGCAATTCACCTGTTGCAGAGCAAGAAAACAAGATCTTCCCATTGTTTAGGATATTGCTACATGTAGTTTAGTCCCTTATTGGCATAGCTTGTACCTATATACCTGGATTACGGTAGTAGTGTTGAAATCCCTTAAATTCCCATTTTCACATCAGGATTAATTTGGTGAGATGTTTGTGTAAACATTCAATTACCTTTAATTTTGAGGATCAACCTTCCCGCGTTCTTAGATCTTCCACCGAAAAACTGCTCAAAATTCCTCGAGTTATCCTTAGTAGTATCCTTAGGACAGCCGGTGAACGTTCGTTTCGTTTTGCTGCCCCGGTCCGTTTGGAATTCCACTTCCAATACCCTTTTGCACTAGCCCCTATCCCCACCTCCTCTCAATTAAAAAAAAAGTTGAAACCCTCATCTCTTTTCAATCATAGCTTTCCTGATCACAGATTTTAGTTTTTTGTGTGTTTTTTCATGTTAGCTATACTGTGGGCTCTGAGTTCTTCGAAATTTTGCGCCCTTATAAGAAAATTTATTATTATTATTATTAAGATGGCTATTCATAGATCAATTAAAAACAAAAAGCATGGGTTCCCCTCATACTTTCATAATGCTATACCCCGTATATCGTACTTTAACGTAATATATCTTCTTAACCTGTATAATCCCATTGAATGGAGGAAAACAGGTGTGCCGTTACAAAATTTGTCTAATTATTTTTCAATCGATTTCATTATTTTTTTTGACCTTGGAAGAATATGTTGATTTGCTTTATTAAAAACAACAACAAATCATGATTCAGTGATTTTATATCAAGGTCAAGGTCACTGCAATCCGTGCCCATTAATTTACATAGTACAAATCATACATTAATTCATAAACCATATATGATTATCGCTTTTTTTTTCAGAACTGAGTGTTCTGCTAAGCATAACTTCCTGTGTAGTTACTTTTCCATTTAACTCCTCAACTTGTCAAAATCCCAAATTCCCTCCAAATGTGTGAGATTTCCCCTCTTTTCTGGATCAAACACATTAAGAAGGCCTTTTGTGAAAATATATCCAAGACATAAAATGTCAATTTTTGCAAACTTGTGAAGTCTAACAATCACTTCTGCAACTCCAATGACGCCATGCACAGTCACATGGGCCAAAACGTGTTTGTTTTTGTTTATCAACCCCGATTAATTTTCTCCGGCATGCCAATAGAACGATTCTGAAATGATAGCCGCCAACCCAAGGGCAATTTTCGATAACTCCTCCTAATTTATGCAGTATTACTCAGAGGAGGCGGGCGGGGGGGTGCCCGTAGCCAGGAAGTTATTTGGGGGGTGCTGATTTGGGCGAAGTGGACCTTTTTTGATACTAGAAACCATTTTTTTTTGGCTCGCTGGGGGGGGGCGCTCACCGTTTGCCCCAAATGTGTTTTTGGGGGTGGTGTTCGGGAACAATTGACATAAATCATCAGCATTAACAAACACTATACTAATAGCAGTAATGCGTGCTACCACTGTAGTACTCAAGAGAAGTAAGTATCGGCTAACCCACACACCAACCCTTGGACCATGACCAACAGCACTCCCATCCCACAAACACCGTCCACCATGGGCACCGAGAGGGGTGGGGGTGGTGGCCGTCCTGCGGCCCCCTTTCCCAATCTTCAGTGTGCTTGATTTCTGTGGTGCGTGACTATCCCCGCAGGGGAGCGGGGGCCGGGGGGAAGCACAGCACTCTGTCAACTCTTTATCAACATAGCAAAGAAGAAATCTCACGTGGTTGCCGTCGCAGTTATATCCCATCCTGGGATGAGGAATGTGATACTCTTTACAATGACTTTCCTGAATTCTGACACACCGGGGAGAGCTTTCATCTAAGGCTCAGATCTGACAAACTGCTTGGACATGAAACGCCGTGAGCTCTGGTAGGGACGGTCCACGGCATTGACTTCACCCACTCCAGCCGGAAGCCTGGCAAGACTATAAACCGTCTCCCGTCTCCAACCGCAGAATGCCCCAACCATCGAAATGTCCAGTGACTCCCAACTCAATTGCTGAGCAACTCCTGCCAAAAATGGTCGTATTCAAGACATTGATAAGGGATCACACTCCGCTCTGGGTCAAAAAAGAGATCACACCAAACTTCGTCGAGCCCCTGGCGTGACGTTCACTTTCAACACACCCTTCTGACTAGATGAGCTTACCACCTCTGCTATCAAGCCAACAAATTGGAAAGGCCCAGGGCCCTGATCACATACCAGCAGGTTTTCTGATGCAATGCGGCCCCATGTCCTAGATTGGCTCACAGGATTCTACACATGTTGCCTCAACAACCAGTCCTTACCCAAGATCTGGCGGAGAGCGCATCATCGCACTCGCCTAACCAAACAAGCTGGTGACAACCCTAAGACTACCCTACCACCTACCGTAACCTACCGCCCAATAATCACTACTGGTGGTGTCTCTTCAAACTCCTTGAGCGATGCCATCCCTTGGCTCGGCTGAAGCCCGTCGTCGATCCCATCTGCCTGACGAACACTGCAGGATTCGCCAGTCTGCCGGAGCACTGTCCATTAGATTGTAAACTCACAAAATCATCTTGGTGGACCTTTACTGCAGCATACTACACCGTGTGGCCACCAGGGCCTGACCCTCAAGCTTCTCATGACCATCCCTGATCGTCACCTTGTAACATTCATCATGTTAATATGCTTCAAACCGAGCTTTATTCTCAATACGCAGGGTTGAGAGTAGTCGCCTGCGTCGTCCGAGAAACGATCGAGTACCACAAGGATCTGAACTGGCTCCTATGCTGTTCAACTTTGTATATCAGCGATTTACCTCCAACAACATCTAAAGACAATATGGCAACGCCGACGATCTTGCCCTCCCTCCACTCGGACAGCAACTGGATGGACAGAAGTAGAAAGCAACACTTACTACAGACTTGGCCCTACTTGCAGCATATCTGAAGACCTGGAGACTGAGGCTGAAGCGCAAGCCAAGACCACCACCACCGCTACTGCCTTTCCACCTCAACACCAAAGAGGCCCATCGTCAGCTTCAAATCAACCTCAAATGGAAGTACCTTGCTCTCCCATACGGGACTCCTACAAGACAACACCACCTACTTGGGAGTCAGTTGACCGGCAGCTTACATAAACCACCAGGCACGCAAGCAGCATCTTGAGTCCGTATGCGCCAAGGTACTCGAGAAAAACCATCCTGTGTCCGACTTGTGCTGAATCTTCAATGGGTGCCACCCAACGACATAAAACGCACCACTGAGCCTTGCTCTGGTCTGGTCTAACAAGCAACTGCTGAATTGCCTCCCCGCCCCAGCATGGGTGGCAACACTAAACAGCTCTCACCCAAAAGCTGGACAACTGTACTCAAAACGAGACCGTGAGAACCATCACTCAATCACTGGCTGCCTCAGTCCTACTCCATCTGAATTCCACAGTGCTCTCAGGCAATGCACCTGCAGCACTTTCGGAGAACACCACATACAACGCACAAACTAGTGAATAAGGCCCTGCTGGACAACAGGCACCTGCTGCATACCACCGTCAAAGAATCACAACAACCAAAGACAACACAAAACAATTCGGTAGACAGAGACTGCGCTCTCGCCGCCTTCCTTCCTGCCGACACGACCCGCTAAACTCTCCCCCGTTTTTTTTGTTTCCCCCATTCAACATCTTACCGACATGGAATAACTGCCTGGCTTGATACTAGTACTCCAAGACCAGACCAATCCTCTCTATCACACACCAAGACAGAACTACCACCGGCAGCAATCTCCCACGCAGAATGGGTCACCCTTAAAAAACCTGATTCTTTTCTCATTTGACATCCATACATAAGCATCCTAGAGTCTGTAGAATAATAATTGTCCTTACCATACCAATTTTGTAACTGATACTACATTTGTTCCCAAACAGTTCATGTCAATCTGTATACACAGGCTGCCAATTTGGCAGCCCAAGTAGACACAACAATGGTAAGTTTCACCTGAAATTTCATAATAGTGTAATAGTGTAAAATCTGGAAAAAATGGTTATCCCCTGATTCAGAGACTCAAGAATGCCTACATTATACTTTATTGCAAATAATGAATATCCCCTTTCAGTTGTAAAGTTAGAGCAGAAGCTGTATGTGTATCTGGCTTAAATTGCACTTTTACTACACACAACTCATCATGACGCAGATAGTCTAATGATCACACAAACAGCACCATAAAAAAGTTAAGAACTATCTCTTCATGAGCATCAGGACTGCTGTAGGGAAAGATCAACCCATGCAAGAAGCTTTATTCAGCTTAATCCTCCTGCCCCGGCTTATCACAGGATGCCTCCACGGCCAACCCAACGAAACTTATATCCGCAGGAATTTTGCTCCACCAGACATCCGTCGAAGTGGAGCGAGCATGCAAGAGCGTAGCTCTGCCAAGTTCTAATGTGAAGCACCCTATGTTTTGACAATACCTGCTTGCCAATCGCCTTAAATCCACAGAGTTTCTTAAACAAGTTCCAACCTCTTGAAACCTTCTCTAAGGAGCTTATTGAGAGAATCGCCTTGTGGAAGAAATACTTGCCGTCAACCAAGTAACATCTATTGGTAACCGTATTGAACCTGGTGAGCATCTCCCACCGGAACAAAGCTGACTCTCATGGTCTGAATGGCGATGCTCACAGATTGAGAACCAGAACGGCCGACTAGGTAACCACAGAAGTGGGGCTACCTAAGCAGATCAGACACTACAATGTGGTTGTGGAACAGCACCACAGACAAATGGAACATCTCTTGGCCTGCCCATTGCTGGGGCAACAATGCAAAAACCAAAGGACCTTGTGATTCATGAAGCACCAGACTTGTACCCATCTCTGGCTAATCATATTTGAGAAACACAGTGTTTGGACACGATAAACATAACCCAGGCAAAATGATTCAACTCCCCGGCTATTACAATGGTAGTAC
This sequence comes from Ophioderma brevispina, assembly GCA_023653785.1. NCBI lineage: Eukaryota > Metazoa > Echinodermata > Ophiuroidea > Amphilepidida > Ophiodermatidae > Ophioderma > Ophioderma brevispina. The sequence goes on along the minus strand of JAMKCH010056692.1, from coordinate 34,966 downwards.
AAGTCCCTAGTCCCAATAATGTTGACTTCACTGACATTTCTGTCACAGTATGCCTTTAAGAGTCTATATGTGAAGTCCCCAAACATTACGCGTATCAGCTATGACCTTTTTGTGTAGCCTTCATTTCGACCACTGACAACATGTCCCCGCCAATTTTCATAAAACAACCGGTGCTTCACTAACACTCTTCTACCTTTAGCCCCAGTATTATCCACCTTTTTTTCAAATACAAGCTAAAGCTTTCATTAAGCACCTGGCAAATTGGCAATGCAAAATCAGGACTTGGTCACCGGTTAGAATCTTAAGTACAAGTCTTAAAATTTCATTAAATTCACTTCATAAAAAGTTGCATAAGATTTACGACTATCCTGGTGTTTGCTAACACCTAAGGAATACTTGTCAAGGTGGAACAGGTAATATTTATTTCATGAAGGGTAAAATTATTGGAGAATGTGATACAAAAATGTTGTCATATCATTTACACACTATTTTGGCATGACTCCTCCTTGATTAAGTTAATGCATTATGATACTTGTACATCAGGAGGAGTCATGCTCAGCAGACTGTACAAGTCCCGGCCCATCCCTGGGTACCCGAGGCCGGGGCATTTTATGGTAAGTGCATAAGAATGCACTATCAAAAACTGCCCACCCTTGGGTACCCGGATGTGCCGGGACTTAGCCCACAAGGTGTTTTTTTTTAACTCCCTGGCCATGTCCCGGCCAAGCTCCAGCCCTGCGGGGCAACATTGTTATGTCAAACCCCGGCCAAGTCCCGTCCCCTGCTAGCCGGGCACAACATGCCAAAAGTGTCCAAAATTGCGTCAAACCCGATCGTGCGATTCATTTTTGATTTAGGGCATTATGCTGCTTTCAATCTCGGGCCAAGCCAAAAATATTGTATGCTACACGGGACGGAATTTGATGATGCATTTTATTTTTGCACCTCTTTACATTTTTGCACTGGTACATGGTTGATGTTGCTTACGTAAACTCACACTCACAGACTACATTCAGTCACACTTGAAGAACTCAAGGTCAAACATTTTCCATGGTAACTAATATTATGGCGCGACGGAAGGATATCGATAGATTTTCATGTAATTTTTGAAAATTGAACCTGCTTAATTTTATCAAGATTTATAGGAGGTACATGATTTTTAACATCAATATTAAGTTCACCATCATGCTACCCTAACCCGGACCGGTCGTTTGCCGGCCGACGGCCCAAATGCAACGAAAGGCAATCTATTTTATTTTTAACGGCCCAGGATGCAACAGAGCCCAAGTTTGCGTTTTCAATTGCCATCTCGCCGTGTTCCTCGGCACAGGATACGTACGGGTAAAGTCAATAACGGCCCAGATGCACCGAAAACATTGTGTCATTTTACCGGAAGACGCCCAACATGCACGAAAAACATCGCGTCATTTTCCCGGAAGACGGCCCGATGCAACGAAAAACATCGCGCCATTTACCGGAAAGCGTCCCAGATGCAACGAGAAACATCGCGTGCGCATGCGGCAATAAAAACATGGTAAATAACTAGAATAAATAATAAATAATGGAGCGTACTGCACACTGACTGCATGAAATTTGTAGCTTATAGTCGTCCAGTCGTGAGTGGTGCTATTACGCTACATCATATTCGTGCGTGCGCTATTATGCAACGTCATGCTCCGGTTTTACGTCATGAATACGTTATGCATAATTAAAAAAATAGCTTATCGAAAATGTGGCGCTATCACCATCGAAATCGAAATTGTCTATGGGCATTTTGGTACCAGTGTCACCCGCATAATGAAAAGCATTGCGCCTCTTGCGGGCAACCGTCCGAAAATGCAGTGAAAAGCCATCGCATCATTTCCAGTCAATAACGGCCCAGCTGCAAAGAAAAACATAGCGTCCATTTTCCTGAGACGGCCAGATGCAACGAAAACAAGCCGCTTCATTTTTCCGGGAAGACGGCCAGGTGCAACGAGAACATCGCGTCATTTTCCGTAAGACGGCCCAGATACACTGAGGTGGCATTGCGAGTCATTTGCGCGACCAAACCTAGTTGTTGACGGCCCAAATTGCAACGAAAACATTTTCCCGACCGGTACCACGTTTTCGATTGTCTCTCAATTGCCTCTAGGCCGCGTTAGGGTTTTTAACTAATTACAGATCACCAACTTTAATAACGACAATGTCTGGTGCGACGGGACGGAATGCAACGGATGGAATCAATTTCCTGAATCCTTTATTTGGCAATATCACCTTTTTTCTATAAAATTGCCTTTTACTCCACTTTGAGTGAAACCAAGGCAGAATTAAAGCACATTACCATTTCAGAACCATTTGTTTGCTTAAACCATTTAAATCCGTTAATACCCAATTTGTGCATTGTTTTGGGGCGTTGTATACACTAACTACAATATACAACAATATGAATGTATTACTGGTAAAGTCAAGAGGTTTTCATTTCAAACTACAAAAACTGGACCACCCCCCATGTGTATCTACATGTCTTAATTTAAAGGAAATAGCTTGTTTTCTTTAACTGCATGCAAAGAGTTCATGCATTTTCAGTTACAATTGGCTACATCACTTTGCGCCAAAGAAAATTGGAATGCAGTTCAATGATCATTATTTCACTGAATAAAATACAAACCAATCGACATAATAACAATCATTTTTGCCCCCAAATTGTTCTTGTTCTATGTAAATAGTGCAACTAACTCCTAGTGAAATTAAAGTAACACGATGAAATCCTGAAAAAGCGAGTAAAAGGGCCCAAAAGGGCAAAAATCAAAATACTGAGTCATGGACCCCAGGACCCTTTGAAATGCCACCACAAATATTTCCACAAAATTTACATCCCTGCATTGTTACAACTTCTACATTTACAATAACAATCTTTGTTACGTGGGAATTTATTAAACAAACAGTTAAAGAACAACACTATTTAGAAAAAAAGTCCTGCAAAATATAACAAATAATAAGGATGTAGCATTGTGGATATTCACCCACAAGTGAACATTTGGGACTTTCCTTATCCCCCCCCTCCCCCCCAAATCATGTAAATGGGATATTCCATTTTTAGATAGGGGCTATTATAAAGTGCGCTGAAGGCTGAATGTAGAACAACTTCCTCAGTTTATGATAGTAATTTCAAGCTGGTACATGTACGTGAATTTGACAATATGAATTTAAAGCATGTTTTTTAATCATTTTCTTATAAATGATAGTACTGTAATTTTTAGTTATCAAAATGAAGTTTTCAAATCATTTTATAGCTTAGTCAAACAGAAGGGGCAGAAATATGTTTGATACCTAAACAGGCGAACTCGTATTTCGCGATGCGTAAAAATGTCCCGCCGAATATCGCGATCACTAAGTGATGACTAGAACTGTACCAGTCCCCCTTAAAAATTTTGGCCACCACTACCTTCACACCAAAAATAATTTGAAAAACCCCCCCCCCCCCTTGTGTGTGCCTTTTTGTTGCCACGTCCCTCGCTCCCTCTTCACTTCATCATTCCTTCGTGCCCCCCTCCGTACGGCCCCCCCCCCCCCACCTCACTGCCCTTCCCTCACTTTCGGATCCCCCTCTCCTCCCCGTTATTCCCTTTTTGGCAAACACTAATTTTTTTGTTTGATAAAAAAAAAAAAAAAAACAAAAATCATGTGCCCACATTTTAAATAATAAATAATATTTTGGACCCAAAACCGATGTCTAGCCAGGGTGACGAAAACACCGATTTTTAACATTTCCCTTTCCCCCCTTCCCCATTCCCCCTACAAATTTTCCAAGAAATGTAAACACGAGCTTGCCATACCACCCCAAAAAGACTGAACCATGTTACACTCCAAACTAAAAGATACTTTCATGAAACATGGGTACTACGTTATGTTAATACCTTTGTTGTAGTATCCTCCCCCCCCTAGCAATTTACCTGATATTGCATATTATTTCTCATTTGCATTTGCCCGAAATACGCCCACATCTAATCAGGTCGAGACTCTCAGCCACCTTCCTTCCACCAAGTACATCAATATACGCCATACAGAACTCCAAAAAACTTGTACAGCCTTGGCGGGAAAATTTCAAAATTATGCCAATTAGATACTTAATGGTAGCAATATTTTACACCCAAAATCTATAAGGTCGAGAACTCATCCAACCGCTTCTTTCAACCAAGTTACATCATCCGTAGCCCCACGGAACCCCAGATAATTCTACCAATATGGTTACTATGTTGACATTTTCTGTGCATATGGACCTTTTTTGGGCCTTGACCCTTTTCCCCCCCCCTCCCCTCTGACAGACCCAGGGGAGGACCCTGGTGGTATGAATTACATGGTTAGTAGGTGTTTTCCCCTCCTACATATACCCCAGTTTGGCTACTCTAGCTCATCCAGAACAAAAGATATTCCCAAATGTTCCAGGGTTAACATTTTTATCAGGACATACTACGGACATACATACGGACATACATACGTACATACGGACGGAGCCCATTACACACGGCCTTGCGTAAAACTTTTCATCATAAATTATGCAACTTAGACACTTAATTAGCATAAATTACACCCAAAATCTAATAAGGTCGAGAACTCCTCAACCCCGCTTTCCACAGTTACATCATCGTAGCCCCACTGAACTCCACGAATAAATCGTCACATACAATATGGTCACATTTTGACATTTCTGTGGCAATATGGACCCTTTTTTGGGCCTTGACCTTTTCCCCCACCCTCTGACAGACCCCGGGGAGGACCCTGGGTGTATGAATTACAGGTTAGTAGGGGGCTTGTGCCCTCCCTCAATATACCCAAGTTTTGCTACTCTAGCTCATCCTAAAAAAGATATGCCCAAATGTTCCAGGGTTAACATTTTTATCACGACATACATACGGACATACATTCGGACATACATACGGACGAGCCCATTTTTCGTCCCCTCCCGAACTTCGTTCTGCGGGGACCAAAATCTTTCATAAAGCAGCAAGCGTAATTTTTCTATATGTTCATTTGGCAAATTTCCATCCCGTCGCCTTTGATTCCGTCACGTCATGAAAAGGACACACTACTATAGTTTTTAAGGAGAAATTTGGAATGATTTTATGTTTATTTAACATGACAGTTGCAACAATACTTGATAGTTTGGAAAAGTTTCATTCAATTTGAATAATTGTTTAGCCCTCGAAAATAAAAAAAAATCGGCCTCAAAATGCGACGGACAGAATTTTACCTTTTATTCTGTTTTTTTTCTACTTTTAAAAACACTTTTGGATAATTGTTTTTATGTTTGATTTGTGTGTGATCCAAGAAATAAGACAATGCAAAAACAGAAATTTGTTATCCTCTTTTTTAGTATTAAGATATATCCAATTTTTTCAATTCCGTCCGTCGCACTAAGCGGAGAGGGGGGAGGGGAAGGAGGGAAGGGGAAGGGAGAGGAGGGGGGGCGCCCTTTTTACCCTTTTACAGTTGCCTTATTTCAATAACGATGCATGTAATCGCCCAAAATTTTTGGTTTGGTTTCCTAGGCTTTTGGTTGTACCCTTGTATCCATGGGTGGTAATTTAATTCAATAGCAGACTTGGATTTTTAGGTTTGGTGATGACCATTTTTGGCTTTGGCCCTCTCGTGTATTGTAGCTTTGTCGTGTTGTTACGTTTTTGTAAAACTTGCGCTTCGTTGTCTGACCCAAATCGCTGCTTTTTGCAAAAAATATTACAATATTTGCTTGACTCCATGAACAAGTCCCCGCATACAGACTCCCGGGTACCCCGGGCAAAAAAAAAAAGCTAGATCACTCCCCTGCTATCAAGTCTCGGCCATCCCCGGGTAGGGGCCGGCATTTTTTGATAAGACTTATGCATTTACTTAGTCCTTAGATCAGATGACCACATTGTCTCAATATAGAGCTCTCCTTCACACCAAAACCTGTGATCAAACTCAAAGTGAACTTGCTTAACTGTGTAATCCTATTGGAAATGAGAAATTTTTAAATTGGAACCCCTAACCCTTATTATGAAGGGAAAACAAAAAATAATCCTCATCTTTGATACATAGAATCATTTAGTGATAGCAGGATTTTGTAAAATAATGCACCTAAATAAAGAAATGCTTTCTCCCATGTTGTAAAAAATTGACCCTTGCCAGACATTTTGTACGTAATCAATGCCATGATGGCATCGAATTGACAATGCCCGTCACACTAATTTGAGACAAAAAACGCAAACACCATTTGCCCGTACTTCTCTAATATCTGGCCTACAGTCACTGATTGACCCCTCTTTTTAATTTTTTATAAGTCACCTTTTTAATGAAAAGAATTCAATTGAAGGTTAACCTTTTTCAAAATAATATGGTTATTCCTATCTTAGACTTGTAATGGATGTTACTAGACAAGAAAACATGATTTGTAAACATAATTGGTGATCACTATTCTAGACTAGGTTAAAAATATGTTATGTCAAAACATTCTTCTTTGGCCTAGCCTAAACATCATGTAATTGTGCTTGCCTAGGCTAGCTACACTGTAGGCCCCTTAACACGACAGTCGATGAGCATGCATTGCTCAAGTCCCATTGAGTTTCAGCTCAGCCTCAGCTGAGGCTCAGCTGTCACTCCACTCCAGACAATGTCATGCATGCATGCGACCCATACATACCAGCTTGCCGCCTTCTTGTTCCTACTTGTAAAAACACAGGATATGCATTCTACTTAATTAAAAAATGCAAGTTAGCACTGGCTACATACTACGCAATTACGCAAATCGTTTATGGGTCACTCATGATCCTGAAGGGTCTGTTTTACAGCGATGCATCCACCATTGACCTGATAGACTACATAGAGTCACACCAGTCGTTTAAAAAAATGTCCGAGCTAGTTTTACACACAGTTGATATATCATTTCAACACACTTGGGCTCTTATGCATTTTTACCCAACAGCGCCCGGCCAGCGCCCACAATTTTTTTTTTCTCTCGAACAGTCGAACCCCGGCTCGAACCCCATCTATTTTATCGCTCAATCAATCAATCAATCAATCAATCAAATCCCGGATTCATTGATTCTGATTCTCTGCTTCTGTTTTTTTATTGATTCCTATGAACATTTTAGGGCCTACTGAATTAAAGTCTGACCCAGAGATTTTGAAATATACCCTTTTCGTGTATTAATTAAAAATAGTCAACTAGAACTAAAGATAGTCACCTAAAATGCTCAATTCCAAAATTTGAGATGAATTGGATTTTTCGCTTTGATGCAGTAAACATTTATGTGTAGTATTACAGTGCCATAGATAGGTCTACTGTGTCCCAGCAAACATTCCACTATTGGCCCAGTACGGACCGTAAACGGCAGTTTCATTGGTCCAATCTTGGCAGTTTGTATTGGACCTGTAAAGTTTTGCTCACCGCAATTCAACTGGTCCAGTTGAGAATGCCAGTACTGGCCAAGTTCTGGATTCAAATGGGTCCAGTAAAGGTCCACTTTATTTGTACTTTTACCGGGATACAGGTCTGCCATTACAGTCCCATTATAAAGCCTTAACTAAACGGTATTGGCACTAAGCCGGCCCTTTTGTTACCATACTGTCTGAGCCAATTATGGTCTTCTGATTTTGGCCTGCCGCCTAAACCGAATCATCAATTTAAGTAGGCCTACTCCATTATGTTGAGCATTAATTAGCAATTAAAAATTGCATTCACTACCAATATAGAAAGACTGACCCTTCCCTGTTGACACAGGGGAGTGGTTGCATTACTACTAGGGTAAAGTGGGGTAGCTAATATATGGACCCCTTAAGCAAGATCGTAATTTTCCAAGAATTGTATTTTATTCTTTAATGACTTTTCATTATCAATTAAAAGCTTTGGTTCATGGGTAGGTACAGACCAAAAGATATTAATTCATCTCTAACCAAATAAAAGATATAGGCTTTCAAACTTTTTTTTTGCAAAGGGTCCGTATTACCCCATGCATCGGCAATATGACCACCCTGTTATTTGCAATAGGGGCGGGTAATATGGACCTCATATGAGAATATAGGGTGTCCATATTACCCCAGAATTAGTATCCAGCCGTTTTTGAATTAGATATAAGCTAGGAATTTGATACATGGGGAATTTTTTTTTTTTTTTTTTTTTCCCATTATAAAGCCTTAACTAAACGGTATTGGCACTAAGCCGGCCCTTTTGTTACCATACTGTCTGAGCCAATTATGGTCTTCTGATTTTGGCCTGCCGCCTAAACCGAATCATCAATTTAAGTAGGCCTACTCCATTATGTTGAGCATTAATTAGCAATTAAAAATTGCATTCACTACCAATATAGAAAGACTGACCCTTCCCTGTTGACACAGGGGAGTGGTTGCATTCAACTAGGGTAAGTGGGGTAATATATGGACCCCTTAAGCAAGATCGTAATTTTCCAAGAATGGTATTTTATTCTTTAATACTTTTCATAATCATTAAAAGCTTTGGTTCTGGTAGGTAAGACCAAAATCTATTAATGTCATCTCTAACCAAATAACAGATATAGGGCTTTTCAAACTTTTGTTTGGCAAGGGACTCGTCTTACCCATAAAAATGCACGGCAATATGACCACCCTGTTATTTGCAATAGGGGCGGGTAATATGGACCTCATATGGTCCATATTGGCCCGTCCCATAAAGTTTCTACATGAGAATATAGGGTGTCCATATTACCCCAGAATTAGTATCCAGCCGTTTTTGAATTAGATATAAGCTAGGAATTTGATACATGGGGAATGTTAGTACCATATGTTGCCATGGTAACAACCTCCAGACCGAGGCTCAAGAGAAAATGGGGATGCTTTAAAGCGTCACTGACATAAAGAAGAAAACGTGTTGAAAATTTTAATTAAAATATTTCTCATGAGTTTATAGATACTACCTCCGTTAATAACTGAATTATAGTTGTTGAATGGTGTTCTTTCAAGTACCAATAGGAGGAACACTCCTACCATCCCCAATTAAAAGTTATAAGGGAGGTCCGTAATGCCCCGGGAGTCCATATTACCCCACTTTACCCTATATGCAAATGGTAGTGAAGTGAAGATATACAAAAATGAGTTAACATTGGATAACTGCCTTTTTATGACATGTATATTCGTATGTGTCAAGTATATCTATGTTTGACGTAAATATGGTTGTGTTTACATTGCTTCCCTATAGAACTATCCTTAAAATGATAACCAACGCATCATACTAATCATATTAGTGATGAAAAAAGTTGCATAATCACTTCAGAAAAGCAATTGTCCAAAACTTAACATTTTGCTGGAAAAAACTGAGAGGTCCATTGAGACCACGCCCACACTTCACAACATTGGACCAATGTTGGGCCAGCGTTGTAATTACTACGTATGACCAGGCCTCTTTGTTTTCAACACATACGATAAATTATAAGTTTTCATTTATTGCTGGAATGGGCTCAGTGGAAAGGAAATTTGCACTGCGCGTGCGCTTAAATGTTATCACCTACTTCATATCGGCGGGTCTGATCGTGCAACTTTTTTACCTTAATTGGGCCCAATAAATGGTGCCGTAATGGCCATATCAAAGTGGGTCCCCATACAGGACCCATTACGGCAGAGCCTTACATACTATAAGTTAATGGAAATGAAACGGTGTCCGTAATTAGGCCAGTGGTTGGCTTCACACGGTGCTATAGGCCTACATTTTGCCGTGTCTGTATGCCCGAATGATCCGGTATAGCCATTAGTGGGCCAATAATCTAATGTTTGCTGGGTATAACAAAATTTCCGGATCCGGAATTTTATAACAATTTGACTGGCCTATTCTATATGAAGGACTTGATTTGAGCTTAGCTATTCACACAGTGATTGGTAGCCTATATATGGACATGCATTATTAGGCCCTACAGCCAAAAACACGATTTTTTGAAAATTGAGGGCCCCCCTCTGGAAATCTCTGAGTCAGCCTTTAAAACATGTTTCTAACTCTGCTCCCCCTTACGTGGCAGAAGCAAGGAAATGATCCAATGTTAGGCCCAGGTTTCAGTAACGGCTCCATAATTTGGGGAATTGGGGCTGGGGAAAGTTTTTGTTTTTTTGGGATCTCAGGCCAGGGAGTAGCCTACTAGCTGTCGTTCACCAAGTGGTTTGTCCCGACATTTGGTGATGTGGACTGATTTTTGTGCACACCGTTTGACCAACCATAGCTTCCAGTGAAACCCCGACCCCCCCCCCCCCCCCCCCGACCCGGTCACCCGACAGTGAACTCTGCCAAACATTTTTTTTAACACCTTTTCAAATGATATTAAACAACGTTTGATTTTTGAAACTTATAAACTTTATGCCAACAAATAAATAAATTGTATTTTTGACGTATTCCTAAAACAATCAAAATCAGTGAAAGTTCAATTAAATACGATCGAACGAATTTTGCTGACGAGAGTCGTCGCGGCGAGGCGAATTATATAATGTTGATGCGCCCAACGCTATATGAACTTTTGATCCCTTGGTAACGAAACGTTTTGATCTTTCAATCCAGTCGTTTTAACTAAAGTCTGCCTTTTGGAATCGACGTCCCAGGTGGCCTCCAGTTACGATACTCTGTCCAGCTGGATGTAGTATATAAGGCAGTGCACCCCCTGCCTCGCACATACTTCAACCAGACAAGATTCCCCCCTTTTTCACCACATGACCATGCTTTTTCCCCGAGGGAACCCATGCTCGTTCCAAAAAAAAAAAAAAAAACTGGACTGCAAATGCCCGGTCGGGACTGCTAGCAAGCTTGCAAGCTATACCGTTAGCGCTAGGGTTATCAAATTCACAATAATCCAGTTTTATATCCGTCATTAACTAAATTTAAGATGTGTGTTTATTGGTTGAAACTCTAGCACGTGAGTAAAAAGTAGTTCAACTATACGGGCGAGAAATTCGGCGCCATCCGTAAATAGTAGCCCTAAGCCACACCCACCCGTAAATAGTTCATTTTTCAGAAGTTAACTATTTACGGCGCAGAGGTACTATTTACGGCGCTTAATTCGCGTACTTACTGCGATCGCGTAGCGCGTCTGCATTTGCGCGTAGTGGATTGCATTTGGCCTACCACATTCTTCACAGAGATACATCGGTTGACGGGAATTTTTTTGAATGAAAATGCAAAAATTTTATTTTTTCATGTGAACTGTAAATTTATTAATGAAGTCTGATAAATAACAAATATTATTATTTTTTTCAAATTCAATATTTGCAACTTCTGACTCATGATCACATCACATATTAGTGCTATTTTGCTTCGGGGCCTGGCGCCCCTCAGCAAAAAACATAGCACAATGTAGTCACATCGGGACCATAGTTTTAACAGGAGACTCTCATGTCAGTATCTATTTGTATACTAGTCCCGGGTTCTAGTACCACTAGAGTATCAAATTCAGTTGTAATTGTGAAATGGTCAATTTAATACAAATAGCAGTGCCAGGATTTATTATATTTAAATTACACGTGAGGAAGACGGACAAGTATTAGCAAGAGAAGATTTCAATAGCTTCCCACAATGCTTGCTCCAATGACGTGGTTTTGCTACGGTACTGTGTTGGGTCGTTCGTGATGAAACATGGGCAAATTGACAGTACTGATCACAAACTTGCATTGTAAGAGCGTTTCATCTCTAACGATCCACATGGCAACTGTACAAAAACTTCCATGGAAGCAATACATTGTGGGAAAGTACTGGTATCTTCTCTTGTGATAGCTTATTATTCTCCTGTCGTGCTTGAAGCCAAAAGTGTTGGAAATCAAAATAGGGACGGCCGGCCAAAGAAACCAACCCCCCAAAATATGACTTTTGACGGCGCCGTGTTTGTTACTAGGTCCAACCTGGATTCATACAACCATGGGATGTACATAAAGTATGGGGTGTGGGCCTTCGAATTTTTTTTTGATGTAGGGTGGTAAAAAATGGCTAAAAAAGGTAAGATTGTCAAAAATAGTCAAAATGCATTCCTTTCTTCAAATATCTATTCAGACATGTCAATTTCATTCAAAGGAGTCCTATTTAAATGAATATAGTGGAAGCCATTCCACTTTATAATTTTGGGGTTGTTAAAATGGCCAAAAAAGGTCAAAATGTCCAAAATAGGTAAATCAGTTGATGAACTACATTCCTTCTTCAAATAATCTAGCCCAGAACCATGTAATTTACCTTCAAAGAGTCATATTTAAGTGAACATAATGAAAAAAGTAAAAAATTAAAAAAAATTTTAGGGGTGAAAATGCAAAAAAAAGGTCAAAATGTGGTCCAAAAATAGGTTTAAATTGTTCGAAATCCATCCTTTCTTAAAATAATCAAATTAGCAACATGTTCCATTCACCTGCAAATGAGTCATAGTATAAAATGGAAAGCATCCGATTTATAGATTTGGGGGGGGGTTAAAAATTTGGTAAAAAATTGCCCCCCCCCCCAAAAAAAAAACATGTGCAAAAATGGAACCTCAGTCCAATACCTTCGTTAACACAATTTTTCAAGGAAATTTACCGTAACATCTCAAGGAAACGTCAGTGAGTACCTTTAGTGCTTGTCTTTCTATTTTTCAATATGTTTCGATCAGCCGTAGCAGGATTTTTTTGGGAGTGGGGGGTGGGGGGACTCGAAAAAAGTGACTTTTTTTATAAAAAAAAGTGGACTCTTTCTGGGTAAAGGTGGATAACCCCCTAAAATGTGTCCTTTTTTGGCACTTTTTGAACATTTTCACCACACAAAAAGGTGGACTTTCTGTCAATATTTCTCTAAATTTTTGGACCTTTTACCAAAAAAAAAAAATCACTCCAAAAGTGGACCATTCCCTTTTTGTGGAATTTGGGGGGGGGGGGTGCGACCGCACCTCCCTGCGTACGGGCCTTTTTTAGACCAAAATACTGCAAATTGTTCCCAAAATGGTTAAATCCATTACATTCCAAGGTTATAACAGTAATGGTAGAAGCTTATGTGACGTTGAAATTGAACAGGTTTAGAGGTTGAAATGGCCACGGTCATATACATGTTTTGCCGTATCATCGGTGAAAAGAGTTGATAGCCATTTTAATTTAGAGATTTCTGAGTCAAAGTGGATAAATGGGACCAAATTCATCCAAACTGTCAAAATAAAATTAAAATGGTGATAATACGAAACGTATCACTTTGTCCAACTCTGACATTATATCTTCGTTTTGAACAGTAGAGGAGGTCATAAAAGAATATATGCGTGTACATACCACATGGTAATATAGACTGCTAGCCAGTCGAAATATTCAAAACAACTCTAAAATTGGAAATCAATTGAAACGGGTGGCTTTGTACACATTTTTAATTATTAACCTGTGAAGTTTATATAGATTTCATTGAAGTAAATAGTTGTTGGGCCAGGGTGTTGATTTTTTCTAGATCTCGGTGCTAAGTTTAAATGGGCAAAATTACCTGCCTCGCATTCAGCTCTAAATTACTTTTAATGATTTTAAACAATACTTAATATTGTACATTTGATAGTCTTAGGGCTATTATATTAGAATAGCCAAACTTAGATATTGATGAAAAAAATCAATCTTAAACTAAAATGTTCTCTGAAATCATATTAGTTCACATTCTGATGAACACAAAATACGACAACATGTTTTAGAATCAGTTTTATACCTGACTTTTGTATGCAAGTGATAGTTGTCTATTATGGTTCTAAATTGGGAAATTGTTAAATAATTCATTTCCACGAGAATTAATCTAGGCTACTCATAAGGCCTTTGTAACAGCTTAGTATACACAGGGATTATCAAGGGCTAAGGTAGGTGCTCGTGTTTTAATTTTTGGCAATTGGGACACTGGAGTTGGATGCAATATTAACAGCCAAAAAAACCCTCAACTTGTCCAGTTCTTCGACAGCCTGTCTTCAAAAAAATGGTACAATCAAAACCCGTTTTTTCTACTTATATCACAACGAAAGTAAGTCGTGTTGTAATCAAATTAAAGCGAGGGACCGGCTTCCAATTATATCACAACGTAAGTAAGTAGTGTTGTAATCAAATTAAAGAGAAAAGACCAGGCTTCCTTATATATCACAACGTAAGTAAGTCGTTTTTGTAATCACAATTAAAGAGAAAAGACAGGTTTCCATATGATATCACCAAGTAAGTGTAAGTGTGTGTAATCACATAAGAGAAGAGACCAGGCTTTTCCATATTATATCACAACGTAAGTAAAGTTGTGTTGTAATCACATTAAAGAGAAAAGGATTCAACAGGTTTCCATATTGATATCACAACGTAAGTAAGTCGTTTTTGTAATCACATTAAAGAGAAAGGACCAGGCTTTCCATATAGAGTCAAAAACGTTAAGTAAGTCGTTTTTGTAATCACATAAAGCGAAAAGGGACCAGGCTTCCATATTATATCACAACGGAAGTAGTTCGTGTTGTAATCCACATTAAAGAAGAAAGGACCAAGGCTTTCCAGAATATTCACAAACGTACAGTAAGTCGTGTTGGTTAATCACTATAAGAGAAAGGACCGGCTTTCCAAATTATATCACAACGTAAGTAGTAAGATCGTTTGATACATCACATTAAGAGAAAAGGACCAGGCTTTCAATATTATATCTAAACTTAAGTAAGTCGTGTTGTAATCACATTAAAGAGAACGGACAGGCTTCATATTTATATCCAAACGTGAAGAAGTAAGTATTGTTTGTAATACATTTATTAAAGAGAAAGGACAAGGCTGTTCCAATTATATCACAACATAAGTAAAAGTCGTGTTGTAATCACATTAAAAAAAATAGACCAGGCTTTCCAAAAAATTTTATATTCCAAACTAAGTTATAGTCGTGTTGTACATCACATAAAGAGAAAGACCAGGCTTTCCATTAATCACAACGTAAGTAAGTCGTGTTGTAATCAAATTAAAGAGAAAGGACAGGTTTCCATATTCTATCACAAACGTAAGAAGTCGTTTGGTACACACATTAAAGAGAAAGACCAGGCTTTCCATATTATCAAACGTAAGTACGTCGGTTGTTAATCACATTAAGAGAAAAGGACCATGCTTTCCTATTATATCCACAACGTAAGAAGTCGTGTTGTAACACATTGAAAGCGAAGGACCCAGGCTTTCCATATTATATCACAACGTAAAGTAAGTCGTTTTTGTAATCACATTAAAAATATTTTTATTTCAATGTACTTATTATATCTCAGCATTTAAGTAAGTCGTTTTGTAAATCACATTAACGGAAAGGACCAGGCTTTACATATTATATCACAACGTAAGTGTAAGTCGTGGTGTAATCACATTAAAGAGAAAGGACCAGGCTTCCATATGATATCACAACGAAGTACGTCGTGTTTAAATCACATTAAAGAGAAAGGACAAGGGCTTTCCAATATATAACAACGTAAGTAAGTCGTTTTTGTAATCACATTAAAGAGAAAGGACAGGCTTTCATATTATATCACAACGTAAGGAAGTCGTTTTTGTAATCACATTAAAGAGAAAGGTACCAGGCTTTCCATATTTATCACCAACGGGTAAGAAGTCGTTTTGTACATCACAATTTAAAGAGCAAGGACCAGGCTTTCCATATTATATCACAACGTAAGTAAGTCGTGTTGTAAAATCAAATTAAAGAGAAAGGACCAGGCTTTCCATATTATTATCACAACGTAAGTAAGTCGTTTTGTAAATCAAATTAAAGAGAAAGGACCAGGGCTTCAATATTATATCTAAACTTAAGTAAGTCGTGTTGTAATCACATTAAAGAGAAAGGACAAGGCGTTCCATATTATATCACAACGTAAGTAAGTCGTATTGTAATCACATTAAAAAAAATAAAAAAAATAAAAAAAATAAAAAAAATAAAAAAAATAAAAATGTGTTGAAATCACATTAAAGCGGAAATGGACCAGGCTTCCATATTATACACACGTAAGTAAGTGTGTTGTAACACATTAAGAGAAGGACCCAGGTTTCCATATTAATCACAAACGTAAGTAAGTCGTTTGTATCACTTAAAGAGAAAAGACCAGGCGTTCCATTTATATCAAAACGAAGTAAGTTCGTGTTGTAATCACATTAAGAGAAAAGGACCAGGCTTCCAATTATATCACAACGTAAGTAAAGTGTGTGTAAGCCACATTAATGAGAAAGGACAGGCTTTTCCATATTAATTCCCAACGTAGTTAGTCGTTTTGTTACATGTCACATTAATGAGAAAGGACAGGCTTTCCATTATTATATCAAACATAAGTAAGTCGTGTTGTAAGCAATAAAGAGAAGGGACCAGGCCTTTTCCAATATTCTATCACAAACCGTACAGTAAGTCGGTTGTAATCAACATTAAAGAGTAAAGGGACCAGGCTTGCCATTATATCACAAAAAGTAAGTCGTGTTGTAATCACATTTTTCAAGAGAAAAGATGAAGGATTTCCATTATTAATAAACAACGTAAGTAAGTCACGTTGTACATCACATTAAAGAGAAAAGGACCAGCGCTTCTCATATTATACCACAACGTAAGTAAGTCGTGTTGTAATTAACATTAAAAGAGAAAGGACAGGCTTTTCCATATTATATCACAACGTAAGTAAGTCGGGGTAATCCATTTAACGAGAAAGGACACAGGGCTTTCCTATATAGCACCAACAGTAAGAAAAAGTCGTTTCGCTAATCACAGTAAAGAGACAAGGACCAGGCTTTCCATATTATTAACAACGTAAGTAAGTCGTGTGGTAATCACATTTAAAGAGAAAGGACCAGGCTTCAATATTATATCACAACGTAAGAAGTCGTGTTGAATCACAATTAAAGAGAAAAGGACCAGGCTTCCATTTTATATCACATGTTAAGTAAGTGTTGTTGTATGTTAATCACATATTAAAGGAGGAAAGGACCAGGCTTTCCATAGTATATCACACGTAGTATAAGTCGTGTTGTAATCACATTAAAGAGAAAGGACCAGGCTTTCAATTTATATATCAACGTAAGTAAGTCGTTTTGTACATTCACATTAAGAGAAAAGGACCAGGCTTTCCATATTATATCACAACGTAAGTAAGTCGTTTGTACATCACATTAAGAGAAAGGACAGGCTTTCCATTATTATATCACAACGTACGTAAGTCGTGTGTAATCACATTGAAAGAGAAGGACCCGGCTTTCCATAGGAATCACAAAGTAAGTAAGTGTGTTGTAATCAATAAAGAGAAAGGACCAGGTTTCCATATTAATCCACAAACCGTAAGGAAGTCGTTGTAATCAACATTAAAGCGAAAGGCAGGCTTTCCATATATATCAACAAACGTAAGTAAGCGTGTTTGTCATCACATTAAAGAGCAGAAAGGACCAGGCTTCCATATTAGATCACAACGTAAGTGATAAGTAGTGTTGAACATCACATTAAAGAGAAGCCCAGGTTCCATATATCTCACAACGTACGTAAGTAGTGTTGTAATCACATTAAAGAGAAAAGGACCAGGCTTTCTCATATTATACCACAACGTAAGTAAGTCGTGGGTAATAACATTTAAAGAGAAAGGACCGGCTTTCCATATTTATCAAACGTAAGTAAGTCGTGTTGTAATCACATAAAGAGAAAAGACCAGGCTTTCCATATTATATCACCAACGTAAGTAAGTCGTTTTTGTAATCACATTTAAAGAGAAAAGACCAGGCTTTAAATTAGATCACATACGTAAGTAAGTCGTGTTGTAATCACATTAAAGGAGAAAGACCAGGATTTACATATTTTTGTTATTTTGTTTTTATTTATCCACACCGTAAGAAGTCGTGTGTTGTTATCACATTTAAAGAGAAAGGCCAGGTTCCATATTATATCAACAAAATAAGTAAGTCGTTGTGTAATCACATTAAAGAGAAAAGAGAAAAGACAGGCTTTTCCATATATATCAAAAACGTAAGTAAGTCGTTGTTGTAATCAACATAAGAGAAAAGACCAGTATTTCCCTCTATATATCACAACCCGAAGGTAAGTCTGTTGGACATCACATTACAGAGAAAGGACAGGCTCCAGGATTTTTTTGTTTTTTCATTTTCATTTGCTTGTTCACTCGGAATAACGCCCGTTTAATGCGGAACACAGGGATCGAGTTTGTGCCACTTCTGTGTTGAGTGAAAACGGTGAAACGAATTGTGTTAAACATTAGTTGATTCCACACTGAACAGATATGAAAATCTTTTAAAAAAGGGATAAACTTCATAAAAGGAAACTCTAAAGTACGTAATGGGGGAAGTTATGATCAGCAGTAAGTTAAAACTAACTACTGTGTTGGTTAGGAAAGGGTACCATGCGCGTACAGCCGGCGTACAGCACCTGGAGGAGGAGAGAGTGTTATGGTCTTGATGAAGTATCATGAAACACAATCTTCCTACCAAACTTGATACTTGGCCTTTCCAAATTCAAATTGTATTGACTTCAACAAGTAGTAAATGCACAAAGATAGTGCAATAATTTAACCATTCTTCGGATTTGGAAAACCAGTGTTTATTTTAGTTGCAATTATATCCTTCTGGCATGATTTTAACTGTACCAATGTCAAGTATGCAAAAGTTCAATTTCATGACGTGCAAAAAATATTTGTATCTGTTTATTATTTATGAAAGAAGATATTTATCATTGAACTGATGATGTTGACTATTAAAACTTGTCGTCGATAACACTAGACTTCTTGAAGTTGAACTTTAATCGGTGTTTGTTTCTCTTGTCACTTCACTCTTTGTTTTGTGCTTCAAGACAGCATGGCCTAACTGGGCGAAGCAACTCTGGCCATGCATAAAAGTGGCAAAAATCGATTTTGGTATTATCGCACTAAATTGATTTACTTGGATTGACAAAAGCAAATAAGATGAAAAAAAAACACCGTTGGAGACTGTTCTTTTTTCTTAATTATTATGCCAAGTAAGAATGAACTTATATTGAAAATTTCATATTTAACTAAGTTTTTTTCTGATTGTACCATTTTTTGAGACCAGGCTTTTGTTAATGCTTAGCCTATATACACGAGAACATGTAATTATTTTGCTCAACCATGTTGGAAGAAGAAAATTACATTTTGGACCATTTAAACATAACTGAAAATGCGTAAAATTGGTACAGTGACTGTTTTCCAATTTCGCGGTTATGGCTATACAAAAAGTCATTCTGGACGGTTGATTAAAACCTAACAAAATTAATTAAAACAAACACTCACCGCGAATAGCATTTACCGCAAGTTTAGAGACACTGGCACATTTGAAAAAAGTGCGCCCTCAAGATTTTTCAAAAATCGATATTTTGCAGGTTGTAAAGCTTTTATATACACAAAAAGCCCTCACCCGAAATGATTAAGACCAAATCAGCTTCCTTATGGGTAACCGGAACGTTTTGTAATTTAGCGTCGCCGGCGACGCGAAATTCAGCAGGCGACGAACGCAAAGGGCGTTTAACACAAGAAACGCACCGCCGTATGCATTGTTCCCACGCTATGCACACCATGGTTGACGGTTATAACTTTGTGGTGTTAATTATCCCTGAGTACGAGTCAAAATATTCATGTAATATACCAAATTGTTGATTGAAAGTTATGGAAAACTTAAAAGTAGCCTACACAATTACCGGGATATCTTTTCCTCATATTCATGTCTCATACCTGTTTGGGATTTATGCTATTTTTATGGGTGAAATAGTATCTAGGTTCTTCCAATTGTCCTTAGACTATTATTTGAGAGCAAATGAAGAAAGAAATTTCATATTTTGTGAAAATGTGCCAGTGCGCTCAATTGTAATTATGCATTCAAGCCAAAAATACGTCTTTAGAAATTTTATAGTCGTGTACTCAAAGCACTACTGAGTAACCGTAACGAGGGCATTATATATGACATTATAACAACTTTTGAATTATTAATCATTGTCCCCTCCAAGGAAAGTGCATATAATGGGCCAACTCATTGTCAACTTTAATGTACTCTGGTGATGCGAATTATGACCTGATTAACAAATGACAGTAGAGCTAATTTACCCATTTGTGGTAAACTTCA
Source organism: Ophioderma brevispina (assembly GCA_023653785.1). Lineage (NCBI taxonomy): Eukaryota > Metazoa > Echinodermata > Ophiuroidea > Amphilepidida > Ophiodermatidae > Ophioderma > Ophioderma brevispina. Next base: position 14,929 of record JAMKCH010056692.1, on the reverse strand, counting down.
AAGCTGAGGATTGGAATAGCCAATACTCTAATTTACTGATGATTTTTCCTTAGGGATGTATATTTAATGGATAACAATACAAATTGCTGCATTACACTCATTTATCAATCATAGTTTAATTTGATGTTTTCTGACCATATTAACCATAAAACTTGAATGCCCAATCTTGAGTTCATTTTGATCCTTAGCCCAATGTGACTACAAAATGGGTAAATTGGAATACCTAGCACTGTATCCACCTAATTATATTACCTTGAAACACATATGTTCTTATTTAGTTTTCAGAAAGAGGCCATTATGCCTGCTTTACCATATTAGGACTTTTTTACCTTTTTGGACATTTTGACCCCAAAATGTGTTAATTGCAAATGGCTAGCACTTTATTTACTTAATCATTGTCCCTTGGAAAGTAAATGAATTATGTTATGTCCCCTTAACCCTCATCTTACCGGGGGGGGGGGGGGGGGGGGGGGAAAAAAAAAAAAAAAAAAAAAAAAAAAAAAAAAAAAAAAAAAAAAAAAAAAAAAAAAAAAAAAAAAAAAAAAAAAAAAAAAAAAAAAAAAAAAAAAAAAAAAAAAAAAAAAAAAAAAAAAAAAAAAAAAAAAAAAAAAAAAAAGGGGTTACCACCCCAGTGAACTTTGCTCTAGTGGGCTAAAATGCCAGAAGCTTTGGCAAAAAGCTTCCGAGTAATCATTTTCTCATCCTTTCCGGTCATTTTAGCGAAAAAAATGCGAAGGTAGCACCTTCACCGGGGTTAGGGTATGCCGTCAAAGTCGAAGGGTACGGGGGTGGTTACCACACATGGTACATCTTTTTTTAATTAATATGCAAAGCATGGCTCTAAAACTCTATATTTATGTAAAACTAGTCAACTGCATCATTTAGAGCGGAAAACCGCATGAAAATTCGCCATTTTTTCGCCATTTTCTATGGAAAATCCAAATCTGGCCGACTCGTGGACTTTATGACGTCATTATGACGCCATACTGGGTCTGTTAGTACTTGTTTTAGTATTAATGGAAAGAGGAGGAGCATAGCTATCCATTGGTATCAAAACCATAATCACCGGGTGCTTTGTAACGAATTCCTGAGGCCCCCCTTGCTAATCCATATTACAAAAAAAAGGCTAAGCTTGGTATATAGACGAGGGTATTTTGAGAAAAGAGTGTTTTGACTAATTTATTAGTTTTGGACAAATTTGAACATGTTTAGCCATTTTGACCCAACCAAGTGTCAATTGAAATAGCTAGCACTCTATTCAATTAAATTTAGTTCTTTGGGGAATAAACTGTACATGTTCCCACTAAGATCGTTGAGAAAGGAAGGCATTATGAATCATTTATGGATTTTTTGGACAATGCTGTTTTTTGGCCAATTTGACCCCAGAATATGTAAATTGGAATGGCTATAGCACTCAATCCGGTCATTTGTGTTCCCTTGGGAAGTACACCCAGATGTTCTGATGAAAATTTTGAGAAAAGGCGGCAATATGATTGATTTACCTATTTTTGGACTATTTTGACCTTTTTGGCCATTTTTTACCCCAAAATTAAAAAACAGAATGGCCAACTCCCCATACGCTATTTTATGTCCCATGAGGATGCGAATCCACATGGTTGGATGTTTGTAACAAATTACGCCGTCAAAACTTTTTCTGAGCACTTTTTGCCTCAATGGCCGGCCGTGGTGATTATATCTTGGACTGATATACTGTGGAATATTAGTGTCGTCGAGGGACTTATTCAACCTTATCGTCTTGAACTACTGTACAAAAGTTATCTACAGGACTGTGATTCCAATGGAATATTTCCTGTGCATCTATATTTTGCATACTGTCATTTTGAAGTCTTCACAATTTAATGCTTTGGGCACTGAATCGCAGTGATGTCACTGACAAGAGAAAGATATATTCACTATAGTATCCTTGTTCATAATCGTACATTATAGCGAAATGGGCCGAGTGGCGATGAATTCTACTTACAACATTACTAAACATTCGATTGAACTTTGTTAAAGAAGAAAACATCCTAACAACCCATGATTACTCCACAGTAGAACTGTAGCGCAGTCTATTCTGTATGAGTCCATTTAAAACTGCCTCTAGGGTAGTCCATGAGTGTTGTATTTTAGCTGGATGTGGAGTAGTCTATTTGGTATGAGTCTTTAAAAGTGCACTGTGGAATTGTGTATTGGTATGAGCCTATAACGAATGCTGATTTATCAAGAACAAGCGCACTATAATCCATTTGCATGAGTCCTATATCATAGCAGATGAGATAAAACGATGTTTCTACGGTCATTTTTAACAGTGTGGGCATTGGTTAGGTCCACTCTTTCTGCATTCTTGCATTCATCACACTCGATGAAGCATAGAAAATAGTCCATTCTTTCCACATTTGCACAAATTATTGGCACATCAAAGCTTGGCACAATCACATTTCACCAAATGAATTACTGCATCTGGAGAAGGCGGCAAAGATGTCATCACTGGCCTGAATTTGCTTTTCACCAAATCCTACCCGTACACTGCAAAAACATCGGTGTTAAATTTAACACCGAGGGTGTTGATTTTAACACCAAGCCTGTGTTTGGAGAGGACCACACCTATTGGTGTTAAACTTACACCAAATTGGTGTTAAACTTACACCAAATTGGCATTATATTGACACTAATTTTGGTGTTACAATATGACATAAAACTTCTTGGTGTTAATCTTACACCACATGTCGGTGTTAATTATGTATTTTAACACCCTCCTGGTGTTAAATTCACACAACTGGTTAATTAACACCCTCTTGGTGTTAAATTGACGTCACTGGTGTTAATTTAACACCCTCCTGGTGTCCCAGGAGGACCACACTCTTTGGTGTTAATTAACACCAAATGTTGGTGTTAACTGTTATCGCTGTAACATCTAACATGTTAGTAGAAAATGTTTGCTGTTGTTATTGTTTGTTTCTATATTAGCTGCTTACTTCTAGCATTACATAAGCAGACCACCAAAATGCATAACCAAAATTTTGCAGCAACACCAAGCGGTGTTAAATCCTAAACTTTAACACCAGAAATTAACACTGACAAGCTTAACACCGATCTGGTGTTGCATATTCAACACCGGAGTCTTTGCAGTGTAGTAATTGGTCTGGGGTAACTTCGAATTTGGTACCCTCTAATTGTACCAAAACATTGGTAGTGGGCTCGCATGATAGCTGGTAAAAGTGTAGCTATAGTCAGAGGCCGAGCGACTGACCGACCCTCAGATTATGCCTGTTTCTTGCCTTGTAAATCCACACATAGAGAAATTTAATTAGGTCTCACCAGCATCCAAAAAGCACACACAAAGCTCATTCTCTATAGCTAGCTCTCCAATGCTCTGGATGCTCAGAAGGCTGCATTTCTTCCCCTTTTCCATGCACTATCATGGGCAGATGTCACTGGGAGATTTGCTGGCAAGGGAAAGCTGACGTTTTGGAAGGACTTGAAATAATTTGGCTCAGATGATGACAAAGTATATGCCCTTTCACAGCTCGGAGTGGCGGAAACATCATCCTATATAGCCTGTCATTAAAAGTATTTGTGTGTCAGTTGTATTTACCTTGTACGGAATTAACTAATGTAGCAGATGTACAGTTGTAATTGTATCTGTTTTGGAACCTGACGAGACCTTCTATTTCTTGATGTGAGGATTTAGTTTGGTCGCACCAAGTAACAAAAAGGCAAGAAACAGGCACAATCGTATGGTCTGCCTCCTACCAGAACAGCACTTTTACTAGCTACCACATGCGATACCACTACGGCGATGATTAGGTACAATGACATATCAAATCCAGAGTTGCGGCGACCAAATTACTAGAGATGGGATTTAGTGGATGACAAATTCAAGCTAGTGATGACATTTGCAACCTGCTCCAGATGCAATAATTCATTTGGTGAAGTGATTGTGCCAAGTCATGATGTGCAAACAATTAGTGCACATGTACTGTACTGAACTGTACAGAACTTACTGGATGTTCCATCGAGTCTGATGAATTCAAGTGGACCTAACGGATGTCCCCATCCTGGTAGATGAGGACGACAACCATGATTTAGAACCTGAACACTGTCATGATTGTGGTAAACAGAGAAAAAACACGAAGTAGATTGATGATGAGCTTGCTCATGATAAATCCATATTTGTGGGGCTCATACCAATTAACAACTCCAAAGTGCAGTTTTAAAGAAGTTTAAAATATGCTCACTTTGCTGTTTTGTGGGCACATTCTGCCTATCTGGTCTGTTATGATATAGGACTCGTGCAAAGTGAATTATAATAGTGAGCTTGTTCTTGATAAATCATATTTGTGGGAATCATGCCAATTAAACCAGTACACAGTGCAGTGTTAAAGATCTCATACCAAATAGAGTACCCCACATGCAGCTCTAATACAACACTCATGGCCTACCCTACAGGAAGCTTAAATGTATTCATACAAATAGACTGCTCTACAGTTATACAGTGGTATTAGGTTGTTCTAGTGTGACAGTGTTTTGAGTCTTGTTTTAAACCTAGTCTTACCAAGGGGTGGCACCTCCGTAAAATTACCTCCGGTGCTTAAAACGCCAATAGCTCTCTGCCAAATGATTAGAAGTATTGTTTCTTTCTTTTTTTGGTAATTTTGCATTTTTTCCCCGTAAGGTAGCCCTTCACCGGGCCATGCTGTCCAAGTCACTGAGTGTGTGTCTGTGTGTGTTTGCGTTGTGTAGGGGGGGGGGTTGCTACCCAAGCATAATTTATGGTACGACTTTTATGGTGCAATATCTTTATTAGTATACAGCTCTACAACTGCATTTCAGGTAAACTAGTCAATTGACACCTTTAAAGGCTGAAAACGTATGAAAATCGCAATATTCCTACCGTAGTGCAAAATTGGATTTTCGCTATTTTGTGGAACATGAACAATTTTGCAGACTAGTCATAGTTTTATTACATCATTGAGATGCCATACGAAGGTTTTGTTCATACTTATTTTGGTATCAATGGAAAGAAGAGGATCATAGCTACCCACTTGTATCAAAATCATAAGCATGGGAGTGGCAACAAAATCTTGGTAAGATACGGGTAACAAAGTCATAATGGCTGCCATTTTGAAATACAATTATAAAAGATGGATTGAAAGAATTACTTTTTACTATTACCAAATCGGAAACATCTTTATATACATCTTGACTAGTTTAATGGAGATTGTGTCACCATAATTAAATTTGTATGAAACTCACCACTAAAATTACTCCTGAAAATGTACAATAAACATGGTAATTGACGGCCATTTTGAAAAACAAAATGGCTGCCAGTTTTAATATTCCTCTTCTAATCTAGCTTTATTTTTTCCAGAGTGTTGTAGGTGTTTAACATTAAGTTTTGGCACCAAAACTAGCTTCCTAGCACATTCACAACTCGAGTTATGATTTGAAAATATACCAAAATGGCAGCCATTTTGAAAACCAAGATGGCCGCCATCTGCCACCCCTGGGAATTCTCCATCAAAACTTTTCTTGTTCTCTGGGACCTGGTATCTAAATAGGTGTGATGCTTTAATCATTGAAATCCCACGGGATTCCACAGTCCCCTTGACTACATGCTCGATAGGGTTCAAATCAGGGGAACAAGCAGGCCATGTTATCTGCTCCATCGCCTCTGCCTCAAGAAATTGTCTCACTACAGCGGCCCTGTGCGGCGTGGCACCGAAAATTGTTTGCATAAACCCTTCTTGCATGTGGCAGGCAGTGACTTTCCCGAATGTCCAGGTACACGACAGCATTCACGTTTCCATCTGGCACCACCAGTGACGTTTTTCCTCCATAATGAATACCGGTCCATACCATCACTGAGCCGCCACCACCTTGAGTCGATTCCTCTCGGAGGTTCTCACCACGTAATCCACGAACCCTTTGACTTTCATCTTGACGGTCAAGGATGTGGCGGCTCTCGTCCATAAAGACAACATGTCGTAAGTGTCCAAGCTGTAATCTTCTGTGTTCCGTAGCCCAGCGAAGTCGAGCAACTCTGTGGTGAACTGTTAGGCGTGGACATTTCGTCATTCGTCTTGCGCGGTAACCAAATTGAACCAATCTCCGATTTACAGTTTGGCGGGAAACGTTATTTCCATAGTGGTCTTCTCCCCCAAACGGAAGACTCTCCACTGCATTTTTCAGGACTCACTGCACAGCTAAAGCATTCTGCCGATCATCTCGTCCTGGTAGTTCGCGGGATCGTCCGGAGATTTTTTTACATGACCTCAAATGACCCACCTCTCGAGATTGTGTGTGTCGCCTGAGGATTTTATAGACCGTACTCTGCAATATCCCGAGGAAATCATCGACTTTGGCACCGTTTTCCATAGGTAGACTAATTGGTGCTGTGTCCCCTTATGCCCCGCTCTTTATTTACTGGTGTAGGATAGGAGTTGCAACTCAGTCTTTTTGGTTTTGTTCTTCTCAAGACATTATGGCCTTTGCGCTATAATGTCAGGAGCTCAGATTTCCATTTGGATGCCTCTAGTAAGGATTATTTTCTACTCATGTTTACCACCTTGAGTACCAAGAAGTTTCAAATCAGTCTAATTATTGGGTAAATCGTATAATGTTCACTCTAAATTTCACCCGAGATTTAAAGTTAATCCTTAGGATTGTAGTTAGGAACCATCAATGTAGGATTTAAAATTAATCTCTATTGCAGATCTTCTTGTATTGGCAATTAAATCATTATGACATTTTGAATAACAGATCTATTGTGATTGAATCTAAGGCAAATTTTAATTTTTAAATCTATTTTGATTGGTCCCTATAACTACAGTGCTAAATGATTTAATCCCGTGATTTTTAGAGTGCTGGGCATGGCAAACAAGAACCCACCATTGTCCCAATTAAGCTAAAAAATGTGTTTACGCTGTAAGTGTAATCTATTGGTTAAAGTTGCCCAAAAGTTTAGACTACCAGTTGTCTATTGAACTGGTTCATTTTGACACTACTAAGTTGAGGAAGATATGTTTGTGTCCCCGTGCTTCTAACATTAATGATCTTTTTCGTAGGGACGGCACGAAACATAAAGCTCTGGGGTGCACGACCTCCTCTACCCCGGAAGAACACTTACTATATACCTCGGAAAAGTGGTTTGGTGCAAATATTATTATTTTTTTACTAAATGAGCGCAAAAATGGATGTCTTACAGTTAGCGAAAGCCCCGGCGAAAGCCGTCTTGGCGAAAAATTACGTGTTTTAACGTTTTTTCAACATTAAAGCAATATCAAAAATTACAATAGTTTTGGGAAGTTTGTAAAAGGCTGTCAAAAGTGGCTTTTCGTGTTTTTTTTTTTCGAAAACGTATGTATTCTCAGATTTACTTTTTCGTATATCTCTTCAATTTGCCAAATTTGCGATTTCCGTGATATACTATAGCACTTTTCGTCGTTTCCCTGTTGTCCCTTTGACGCCACGTTAGAAATGGACACATTAGACATGGCGTCATATAACTGGCGCGCAGACGCCGGAGTCCCTGGATCACCGCTTAACTTCACCTCAAGAACCTTGGGAATCAGACGTTGCTTTATAATTACTCTTTCGTGAAGGAGTATCGGCGAATCTGTTTTGGAGAACATCACAGTTTTTCTCTCCTGCGGACTTCTTGCGCATCGTTTTTTCAATCTATCATTTGAGCATCTCGCTATTGTAGTAGTCCCGACGTACTGAGGTTTCGGCTGGAAGTAGCGCGCCCGTCTTTTGGAGGATTGGAATCGTCCTTATTTTTATCCATTGCCAGAGGTGACCGTTAACATATTTGTTTACCGCCATAATTTTGAATCCTTAGACTTTGCTCGTGCTGATTTTGATTTTCATTGCAATATTGTCTCTGTCAATTAAGCTTCCATTTTGTTACATTTGTACCCATAGTTACGGAACACCCCGGCCTTTTGAGTCACACTAGCGTTTTCGAATATCTTTCTTGCTCGGCTTTGCACGTTTTGTGTCTCTATTGTAGATGTTTTACTATCGTTACCGACTGTTACTAAACTAAGAGCAAGTTCAGATTTGTTTTCCAAAGTTGCAGCATTTCCTACTTCAGGGTTTCGAAATTGTCAGTTTTGTGTTATTTTGTCCGTATGTGTGCTTTACTCGTGATGATGGCTTACTTGTCGCAGTTAAGTCTTTATCTTGCGATGTCGGTGAATCGGAGGTTGACGTATGTTGCCCGAGTGTTGTAGTTGTGAACAGCGCAATACAGATGGTGACAGATTTTCTTGTTCGACGAAGGTTTCTCAAACAATGCTGCAGAGTTTTGATTTTAAGGACTTTTCGTGTTTTTACCTAATAAGTTTGACTTTGTGTTCTCATTCTGGCATTAGGATCTTCGACGACTTTATAATTATTAGTTGTTTGTCTCCTCTGGAGTTTGCTAGCTTCTACCAGATCTAGAGCAAGTGTGGTACTCTCGTTGTTTATGTAACTCTGTGTACAAATGCTGCAGATCAGATTACATTGCTATTCAAGAAATTTTTCGGTCTCCGCTACTTGTGTCTTGGTGAATCGAGTGCGGCTGCAGCTTCTTGGACGCCATGTATCCTGGATACTTTGAGTCACTGACCCCTCTGCCCCCGTCCATGGGTAATTGATATTTGGGCAACGGTGAACGAAACTTGCAGTTGTTTTTCGCTGCTTCATCGGTCCGAACTTCTTTCTTTTGCTGTTGTTTGAATTCACGTTTTCTTTCTATTTAGCAGCACTTCTTGTTTCTCTGCCTCTTCCATTAACTTGTCAAGTTTCACGGTTAGTCGCCTGCTTTGATAATCATTTGGTCCTAGAATACATTTGCCAACAGCACTATCTTTTGTAAGACGGGCTGTCTTCAACCCTGTCGTCTGATCGATGATAATTCTCCTCGTCAAAGCGTGAGAAGTCTTCTCTGACGTCCGCGGTACTTCGGAATCTAGACTTGTTTTATCAGAAACACGAAGGGTTACCTTGCCAATTTTCCCAAGTTTCAGCTGTCTTGCGATAGCGATGGCTCGCTGCTTGTCAATATATTTAGGAACGGGTGCTTCTTGGGGTTTCTTTAATGATGATGGTTTCTTGGTGGGTCTTGGAAGGCCAAGTAGCCTATCAATCATTGGCATTGACATGGTTGTATCTGAATGAAAACGTCGTAGTATTTGGTAAAAAGCAAGATACAGCATCGCATCTTCCTCTATCAATCCATCAAGATGATTTGTCTTATCTAAGCAGACGAAAAGCAGACAAAAAAGTAGAACAACGTTTTAGTCGTTTTTTCTTTTAAATAATACGTATTATTAACCAGGGGATGATTCCACTTTAATTAGTCATTATATTGGTCATAGGCCTATGTCCAATCATGTAACGAGAGTGTCAGTCTATGTCTTAGTGAACAATACTCAATAATTAATTTTGAGTTTTTATTGCAAAGTAAGTATCTCAACCTCTATGTTCAGCGGCCGCGGAACAGGGAGGGGGCCCTATGAGGGGTTTGGAAAGGTACACATTTGAAACGGCGGATAAAACCATTAATTGCTTTGGAAAACAGTGGAAGCAAATATTGAATCAGGAGGGTGAAACTGTGTACAAATACGCCCATAGACGATTTCGACAGCGATAGTAATAGCGCCACCAATTTCAAAAAGCTACCTAATAGACTCTATGCAGTATGACGTACGACTGTCCAGGTCTAAAATCTCTTAACAACAGCGCCATGTACGCTGAAATTACTGAACTGTACGCCATAGGGCACATCATGCCTCCATTGCCTTGCTCGAGTGTCCTATCCCGATTTATTTAGGATCCTTTATTGAATCAATATGGTGAGACCAAGTCATGTTGCTGTTAAAAATTAGACCAAGGTATTTCAAATGATTAACTTTCTCAATTGTGTGGTCGTCATTTACCAAACAAACATTTATTTGTAATTTATATACAAAGATTGTTTTTTTTTTAACTAGCAACATTACATAGATTGTAACTGAGGCTATTTTGAAGACATTTATAAGGGGGTCTGCTGAACTTTAAAAGATAAGAAGTATCATCAGTGTACATTTCTGTTTTACATGTGACACTATCAGAAAGGTCATTAACAAATATAATGAATAATAAAGGACCTAATATATATCCTTGAGGAATCCCAATATTAATGGGCTTTAAATCAGAATAAGAGCAGCCAATCTTGACAGGTTGGAATCTGTTACTGAGGTAAGATTTGAACCGGTTGAGTTCAGTGCCACTGATACCATATTTCTTGAGCTTATCAATAAGACTGATTTACAGTATCAAAAGCTTTCTTAATGGGTCAAGAAAAATGGCACCAGTGACCTTTCCCTCATCCATGTTCTTAAGAAGACAAGTATGGGTACATTTGATCATGAACTGCCCTCAATTATTTTTGAAACAATACTTAAAACAGAAATATGGCGATAATCACACTTACTGCCACATTTTGAAAATTGTTACCATGACAAGAAGTTCAATGCTGACTCAGAGATTTCCCGAGGATGGTGCCCCAATTTTCTGGCAAATCGCGTTTTTTTGTTTTTGTTTTTACATAAACATAATGCTTGTCCACATACTATAGTACATTCAACCCATCGTGTCGCCGTAGGAAAAGTTTTGGACAGCGTCGATTAGTTGGGAGAGGAGGCAGAATGTGGCCCGGTTCACCCGTTTCATGAATGAACTAAGATAATCTGGCCTTTCAAGTTTACATGAAGAGTGCAAAGACTTGTGTTCTTTGTATCCAAACATGGGCGCTCAAAAGTCAGTAACATTCTCACCTTTTACATTGAATTGAAGCAAATGCGAGTCAAGCTTAGTCAGAATGTTTTGAGAGTTAATGTAACTATAAATGCGTTCACTTACGTTGACTTGAATGATTTCATTAAGCACAGAATTGATTTTTCTCTGCTATCGGACTTTATGCTTCAATAGATTTAGCGTGGAATTTACATCCCCTCATTCGATGCCAATACCTTTGGAAGATTATTAGAGGTTACACAATGGTTGAATCTACTACAATAACTGTGTGAATAGCCAAGCTCAAATTGATGTACTTCATCACACTTTTGTTTTAAAATTCCGGCTCCGAAGTAAATCATCATCATCATCATCATCATCTTAACAATAACAATAATAATAATAATACTAATTTCTTATCAAACTCGAGGGAAAGAAAAAAAATACTAATATTTTATGTGACTTTGTTACAATGTATTTTTTTTATAAGCGCATCCTGTCAGAGAATGACTTTGGGGATCTCTGTCAAAACTAACTCTGTCATTCTAATATTTTAAAGGTGGGTGACCCGATCTGAACCTCGTCACCCTGCTTTTCCGCATCAAAAACTGAGTTTTTAAAGCCTAGTAAATGTTTCCTTTTTATGTTATGAACAATAAGGGACCAGTCATTACGTCAGTTCGCTTCAGTTAAAAAAAAATCACATCCCCCGAATTTTACGAATTATATTCCATTTTAAAAGTTCATATTCCCCTCGCTGCTTGTTGAAAATTGGCATATTCTTGCTTACATTTTATCGTATTCCCCATGGCGTAAATAATGACCCATAACGTCTCCCATGTGGGGTCGAACACATTAAATTAACACAATCCAGTTATATTGTATTTTGTGTACACCTTTTTTGTTTCTACTGTCCAAACAGTCCAAACAGCGGGTTAAATTTTACTCGAAATTTGTAATCAGCACACACACAGTATGCACACACACACCCACACACACACCCACACACACACACTCACGCGCACACACACACACACACACACACACACACACGCACACACATATACACACACATGCACGCAAACACGTACTCGTACCTTGCTCGTACCCATAAACTAAAAAAAAAACTGTTTTGCAAATTCGTTGTAGGTGAACAGAATAACAAAAACATGCAAAAATCCTTTGTTCGTGAGGATGTGTAGGTGTGAGTGAGTTTGTGTGTGTGTGTGTGTGTGGGGGTGTGTGTGTGTGTGCAAGTGTGTGTGCGTGTGTATACAGCTCCAACGAACTGTTACAGCTGACGGACAATACACTGTAAAAATTATTTTACTCATGTTGAGTAAAAATGTCACAGCTCTTAATGTTGAGTAAAATCTTAGTCAAAGTTGAGTAAACCTTACTCATTGTTGACTAACGCTTAGTCATTGTTGGGTAAAATATACTCAGCTTTGTGTAAGGTTTACTCAACTTTAACTAAGATTTTACTCAACATTAAGAGCTGTGACATTTTTTACTCAACATTTTTTGGAGTGTACATGTCATGCTGAGACGAATCGGCACATGCAAAATTGTGCCAATTCTTCAGCTGAGAGCATGAGCATAGGCTAAGATTATTAAAATTATTCGAACACATGCTTATCTTAAACACATTTCAATTTTATCAATTTTTAAATGTTCTACATTATTATTGCTTGAATTTGACAGGCCTATGTCAGTGTACCATGGCGAACATTTAAAAACATTAACACATGCATCAGTAAGTTTACTAAACATTGTAATGCAAGAAGGAAGTTTATTTACCTTATCATGAAGCGATGTCATATATTATGACGAACTTGATTTGCTGATAATATCAATAAAATAAATATAATTATTAAAACCTGCGAACTGAAAGTGTTCATAAGTGACCCTAATAATTCAGAAGACACGAAACCCACTTTGCCCACGTAGAGTCAATTGGATCAGTAGCGTTAGTGGTAGTCATGGTAGTGAATGATCTTTCGACCTGTTGCTTTCTATGAAATCAATATTCGAGAATGAGTTGATGCACAATGACAATATAATCGATTAGATGTAGGCCTGGAATCAGTCTGGTTGTGGTCTGTGTTTCTTGTGATGCTTAAGTTTTCTTGTTTCTATTTCCTCTTGGTGTATTTTCCTGCTTCGGCAGAAGTTTGTATTGCGCTTTGATTTTGCAGTTGATAAGGCGCATTATGTATGTATTCCTGAAAATGTTTTCAATTCGCATTTAATTAATCGAACCAGTGATCTAACGTAATAACATTTAAGACAAATTATTTATTTCAAAACAAATAGCAACGTCGTAAAAAAATCATGAACGAAATTTTTTTTATCTTCGAATGGCACCTCGATGTCATTTAGCGACCTATTCCCAGCATGGGAATGCATGGCATTTTGGTGGGCTGAATTGAAACGATTTTGGTACATTATTTTACAAGATATGTTTTGTGACTCTTTTATTTTCATTTTTTTAATACTTGAATTAACACTTAAGTGACCGGAGAGGGGGGGTCTAAAGACCCTAAAATGTTTTCGCGCTAGCCGCTTTACGAATGAAATTTCTTTCGTCGAAATTTTCTGCAATTGTCTGACTTTTAATTAATGGGCTTCTTTACATACCCAAAAATTAAAATCAGCCAAGCCATGAATTAGTGGGGGTCCCTTGGGCAGACGGCTGAGAATAGTTTTAAAAATCAAAGAACCATAGCCATTTTGGCTGATATTTGTGTACACATACAGTATACAATTATTATAATATTAAGAATAATTGTACACATACAGTATACAATTATTAAATTATTATAATATTAAGAATCATTAGCCCTTTATGTGCTGAAAACAATTTCATCGTGGACTTTGCTGAACCGTTACCGTACAAACTCTATGAGAAAATACGACGTGTATTTTCCAACACCCGTAAAAATACAGGATTACCTTAAACTGCAAGTTTTTTGTTAAATGTATGTATTTGGGGATATATAGATTAGATATCAATATGAAATAAGTTTTCAAAAAGTTGAATATAAGCGCAAGGCTCATTGGAATTTTTAGTCTTTTGCCCAATTTTCGCGTGTTTTGCCCTAATGTGCAGCACAAATGACAAATTTCATTTTTATTGCTGATTTCGTGTTGTTTTGGGCACTAACGAGAGTGAAACCCCATTTGGTCAGTGTTAAGTTTTAAAATAATGCATAAAACTAAAAATGTCGATCATTTCACACGCAAGGACTAGCTGCGATTACGGAAATTAAAAACACAGATCATCCCACAGAGGTGGGACTTTATCACATTCACAAAAAATATGAAAAATGGTTTCAGGAAAAATTCAGGCCAAGGTGAATTAGTTCTAGCAATTTTATGGAGAAATTGATTGGTGCGTATTGCCCGATGGAAAAGCTTAAAATAATACGAACGCAATTGGTTTCAATGGTGCATTTGAAGTTAGTATTATGAATTTGATTCCACTCCAATTCCTAAATGATATTTCAACCGCAATAAAGGCCTGGTCCCTCAAATGGAGTAAACATGCTTTGGAACTTTTTCTTCACCCACTAGAGAAGCTGAGATTTTTTTCAAAAAAAAAATTCTTGAATATTCTTGGGCTTTTGAACCCAGTCCAAATTAATACCACTCATTAAAGAGTTATACTTCCTTCTATCAATAATGGGAATATCAAATTCAATAACTAAATCTTCAAAAGGTTTAACTAAATTATGACCAAGGAAAAGATCAGAGATACACTGAATCCCTTTTCCATCCCAATAAGGATAGAAAAAAAACTTTTTTGTTTTCAAGCGAACATTTTTGTTCCATCAAATTGGGTCTTGAAGGTGAAAATAAAACCAACCTAACTTCTCCTTGATTTTGTTTTTGTATAAATACCAAAGTTTAATACTTTCAATAAGTTGACAATTAGACAGCGTATTTAAAACAGAATCAGGAGCATCGGACCTCAACAAGACTGTCCAGTCAGGGTGAAAATCTTCCAAAATACAAATTCAGTCTAAGTTTTCCAAAAACTGGAGTAGTCAGGATCGAGCAGCTGTTTAACCCAAACAAATTTTTGAGCCTGAGAAAACAAAAGGGGTCAATCATTAGAAGCCCACAATTATCATAATCATAACATAAAATATCCCGTTTT
>JAMKCH010056687.1:0-24976 GCA_023653785.1 Ophioderma brevispina | reverse complement strand
CTAAGTTTTATACTAGATACTTCGTAGAGCAACATTGTTTTTCTAGGCAGCTCTTTCAAGTAATTTTTTGGCTGTACAATTGTGCCATACAGACTTATTTGGTTTTGGTGGTTTTTCAAAAAGTACTGCACATTTCAACCACAGACACACAGACATACACCACACACACACGCACGCCACGCACCCACACACACACTCACACACCCCACCCACCCACACACACACACCACACCCACACCCACACACACACAACCACCTCACACCCCCACACCACACACACCCCCCACACACACATACCGACAAGAGGTACAGTGTGGGAATACCCATATTTACTCCACAATGTACCTCTTGTAAGACAACACACACACACCTATTTCCCAGAGGTTCAATATACTAAATTCGTTCTATACCGCCTTTTGATTTTTTGCTACCAACACCCCACGTTGCTATGATAATTGGACTTAAATTATTCTGAAACTGTTTTAGTAACTAAACACCCAAAAATAACTCCCACCCGAGATTTGCCCATCAAGATTCAAACGATAGGCCTCGCATCGGATATTGATCACGTATCACATGTACCCGGGCTTCCATCAACGACTGCGACTCCAGCTCGTGAACTTTGATAAAGTCGATGTTTTATCAGGAGCGATAATTGCACGAAATTAATCACATTATAGTTCAAACATGTCAACGATTTCAAAACAAATATCTTAATTAAAATGCTATCTTGACAAAAACACACCGGGGAAATGGTCTGGATTTCCCCTTCAAATTTTAAACGCATAGTAATGCTTAGCAAAGGCCTAGTGTGGTAATGGTAGGTCATAACAGTTCCCGTAGTGAAATTTTTGTGCTAAAATTGATTTTCTTGCTGTTTTGAATTCCATAGGTACCAAGACTGTCCTGAAAAGAGGCAATGGTGTTTACATTTGTCCATACTGCTTCCCCTTCTTCAAGGAAATGTGATACATTTAGGCAGTCCAATATGCCTAAACCCAAACTCAAATTGCAAAGAACAATTTCTCCCGAATTGGTATTTAAAAAAAAAACCTTTAAAAAAAACAATCATAAGTTTCCCCAAATCAAAGGAGTGGAATATATTTTTAAGGGGTAAGGTTATACTGGGGTCAAAATATGAAAAGGATAAACTCGTCGTAAATTTAACTAACGTGTTCGTCGCCCTTTTCCAGGATAAAAAAGTATAGTTTGCCCTATCTGCAGGTTGTAGTCAATGTTATGAAGTCCAAAAAAGGTTTTAAGCCCCAATGGGAGTAATTTTCAAGATATATCCTTTCGTTAAAAAAAAATGGTCTCAATTGTTCATTAATGATCAGGAGCCGAAATCATACTGGTTGCAACCATTGGAAGCAAAATTGACTGGTGCTACAGGGTCTATGGGAGGTCACTAGTAGAATCTATTCCCTTTACCTATCTAGATTGCAACCATTTGAATCAAAATCGGACCATTCTGTAATTGTCCCTATAGATTACCTTGAACTAAATAGATGGCCTCTTGTACTGAAACTATAATATAACTCATAGCTAGGGCAAACTATAGCCTTTTTTAAACCTTAGAGTAGCCCAATAATGGTACATCATTTAAAATCAATTCGAACAATTCTAATTTACCACTGTACAAACTTGTCCCCCTTATTTAAACATGTTCCACAAGGTTGATTTGGTAAACTTTAATATTAATTTTTTAAAAAAAGAAAAAACCTAAAAAATTAAAAATTGTTTCTTTTGCCAATTTGTTTTGGGTCACATCATAAAACTACTGGCACTATTAGTGCAAAGGAAATTTCAATCGAGTCACATTGTATTTAATGTATGAGTGTTCGTCTCTTATAAGGATTAGAAAAGGTATTAATTTGCCTAGGTTCCAACATTTAGTTAAAGCAGTATGGTCGCCATAATGGTTCAAGGTCATTCCTGGGTAAATTTACCAATGCTCAGATTTTGGTTGAAACTACTATTTCACAGTGTGTGGCATTAAGATAGGAGTACAGAAAAGGCCAAAGAAGAGGTGGAAGAAGGACATGTGGAAAGGAGCAGGAGGGGCCTCATGTCAATTGAGAGTGATTGATTGATTCTAACCAATTACAATTTATGTTTTATTTTTATTGGGATTTCTTTGATCGTAATCGTTCGTCTTTATGGGAACTGGGTGCTGAATTTGATCAACATTGACTTCGACAAAAAGAAGTTAATACATGTATAAATATAATGTTTCTCTGAAACTAAGTTTAGTATATGGTAGTTTTAGAATGCAGTAATTATATCAATGCCAACACTTCTAGTTACCGTATATAAAATAATTTTGTAATAAAATGATGTCAAATTGTTCAATTCCCCTTATGTATTCCCTACTTACTAACAAATATTTTATTGGATAGGAAAGAGGTCCTGGGGCGATAGAGAGTGATTTTGTCATCTTTAAAGGAATGGACCTCTTATAAGTCACAAAATGGACCCAAAAAATAATGAAACGAGGCACATTCATAGCCTTCAGTAAAATTCTTCATAAGCAACTTTTAACTTAACATTCTAGAACTTTGTAAGATGTTCAAAAAATTACGCATGCCGGAAATCATAACTAGACACCAAAACAAAACTAGTCCCGGTTAGTCATGCACCTCTTACATTTAACCCCCTGTAATCTTGGGTGACACTTAACAGATAGTTTGTTTGTTAGACCACGTGATTTCTCATACCTGAAATGCATATTGGACAGTTGAATCATGTTAATTCAACTTTCTTAGTCCTTTCAGTGAAATGACCCACAAACATTTTCGTAGTGGTTACACCCGGAAAGCACTTTGGGTGTATTTGTGCTTGTTTGTTGTCTAGTTGCATTTCTTCATGCCTAAGAATGTATCATGAGACCTTTAAATGACCGAGGAGGATATTCCTAGCATTTTTTCTGTAAAAACGTCCATTTTGGTGTGGTCCCCCGGAAAAACACATTACGATTATTTTATGGGTTTTTTTTAAATACTTTTTTATGCCTGAATATATACAATTTGACATTTAAATCACTAAAAGAGGATATTCCTAACCCTTTTGAGAAAATCATAAATTTATTTAAAATACCCACCCACATTTTGTAGTGGCACTCCCTCGGAAAAGAACTTTGGGTGCCTTTTTGCGTGTATTTTTGAGGTCCTCTGTGAATTCTTCATGCCTACAAATGATCATTGACCTGTAAATTATTAAATAGAATATAATTACAATTTTGGTAAAAACGAACCTTTTTGGTAATGGTACCCCCGGAAAAATTGTTTATGCCTGAAAATGTACAATTAGACCTTTAATCACTAAAATAGGTTATCCCAACCCTTTTGAAAAAAGCCCCTTTTGGTAGTGGAACCCCCCCCCCAGGAAAAACACATTGCACATTTTATCAAAATATTTCAGCGGACAAATCGGTCTACAATCGCTTTTCATCAAAGTGGAACCATTTCCCCCGATCAGCCCGGCTATGAGACCGACTATTTGGTGGATAATTAAAGTGATGATTGGTATGAATCTATCGGCACCATATATAATGAAATATCCCTAATAGGACAGGAAAGATAATGAAATTTTTGGTAGTATAACCTAGAACTAATTGCTATCAAAGGGTTTTTCACAGTGCATTTCTTTGAAGCATCCAAATGACATACTAAAGTCGGGAATATGTATAATTGTGCATAATTCAAAATGGGCGGCCATTTCAAAGGACTTTTGCCCATAACTCAAGATCCGAGGTTCGTAGAGATGTATGTTGTTGTCTCGTACCATTTTTTGGGGGCCTACGAACTCAAAAAGAACACCATAGTAATATGAGATGAGTGTTTAGGCCTTACTTTGCAAAATCCAATATGGCCATTTTGTGGACTTTCTTGAAATGAGTTATGTTGAAATTGGTTTCTGGTGTCCATGCTTATGTTATCAAAGAACATGATTATTAACGTTGCCATTTAAAGACACAGGACTCCTACTGATGAAAAATATCTATTTGTGGATTCAAAACTTCTTGATCAATTTTCAAAAATACAAAGAGAACATCTTAAGACGTCTAAACATAAAAACGACACAATTAGAAGAAAAAAATCCTTTGTTCATTTTACAGGCTTTACTTGGTAGTCAATGGCTTCATTTGCCAAATAGTAAATGAATTAGGAAATCTTTTCTGAACAGCTCGAATATGAAATTCTCATTCACTGTCATAAGAATCCAGGCAAAGCTTTTTCATGCTGTAGTTTCCTGATATGCGCTGCTGCTATCATTCAAGAAACGTCTTAGTATACAACTTAGTCCATGCAATGTTCCGTTTATATGCTTTGAACAACTTTTCGAAAATGTATTTTTTTGTTAGTAATTGAAAAATAAAAGTTGGAACTACAGATAGTCACCCAAAATTGCTTAATTCCAAAGGTAGAGATTGAATCGGATTTGTGTTTTCATTAAAGGAAACATTTATGCACAGTATAACCAGTGCATAGGCTACCGTGTATAACAAAAATTGACGGATCCGGAATTTTATAATAAAGTTGTGGGAGAAGGATTGTGATTGAAGCCGTAGTTATTTACCACAGTAATTAGTATATGGACAAGCATTATGTATATGCAAAAAAAAAACCAACTATTTGTTCTGAAATTGAGTGCGCCATCATCAGGAAAATATGAGTCAGCCCACTTCTTCTAGGTTGTTTTTGGTGATTATCAGGCCATATCATCCATTCTATCCCTTCGAGGGTGGTCGACTGCTATTCTTGTTCCTTTTTGAATAGGTTTGAGGAAGCATGACGTTCGATCATTAATGATGTGAGACCAGGAGAGGTAGACTACATTTTATTATAAGGTTAAAGCACGTAGATTAATTTTTAACTTGGTCAAATCAACAAAACTAATTTACAAAACCCAGGATCAAGGACTGAATAAAAAAAAAAAAACATTTTTGACGGAAAAGGACAACTTCTACTTAGCAAAATACCCCCAATTCGTGAAACAATTTTGCTATTCAAACTTAAATTGTCAAATGAAGACGTCAATTTTCAAAAATGATCAAAAATGAATTTTTGGTCAAATTGAATTTTTTGTCAAATGCAAAATCATGCAAATCAGCCGTTTTAGCCCTCTGACCGGGAAAAATTGGCCTTTTGACCCCCCTGAGAGGAAATTCCCAAGACTGAAATTTGCCCCCTCAGAGCTCAGGCCCGATACGCATGCACTATAATGATTGCTGCTGAGTGACCTGATATCTCTACCAACCATAAAACCTCCACCCGTTATAGATACCCCAAATTGTTAAAAAGACTATCGGTGATGGGTGAAAAAAAAAGGAACAGAGATAAGTACCATGCTTTATAACGTATGTTTGCTTAAATAGGCACAATTAAGGAACAATCCATATGCCCCCCCCCCCCCCACAGATTTTAAGCAATGTCGCAAACTATTTGTGTACTTTTTAAATTTGAAAATTAAGAAATGTTTAAGATATATTTAAGAATGCTATGGAGGAATTGGGGTATGTTGCACTCCCTCGAGGTTTTCTCCTGGTGCAAAAAAAGTGTGTGATTGTGTCGCAAATGTTTTTAGGTATTTTTTATATCTTTTGAGCACATTTTATTGAAAAAAATTCGGAACCACCACCTTACCCAGGGAAGGGTAAGCCGCCAAAGTTGAGGGGATTGGTGAAGCCTCCTATACGTTACTATGTAAATTGTTACACCATATTTGCTCTTAAAACAAAAGGTTTCATGTTATATAAACTTCATTTTTATATTAGTTATGTTACATTTAGGTTATTTGAGCACAAAAATTCAAATTTTCCTACACCTTTGTACACAAAACTGATTTCACCAAATTTTGCAATGGCGCCGTGCATTATGACGTCATAGAAGCAAGATGCTGGGAATTTTTGTACTTATTTTGGTATCACTGGATAGAGAAGAACCATAGCTATCCATTGATTTACAAAACCAAGTTCAAAGGGGGTGTCTATGGAAAATATATGGAGTTACATCAACCCCCCCCCCTCCCCTGCTGGTTGGACATGTTACCAAAATAACCCGATTAGATGAAGGTTAAGCAATACCGTAATTATTTATAAGTTTGCTCTATGTAGATTAGAAATAAAGGGCCATGGTCCGATTACTAATAGCCTCGTCCCCAGAACCCCAGAATTTACCGAAGTGGTCAAAAGTTTGGTATATGTAGAAAACTACTGTTTTCTCATTTACGCTGTGAAATCTTAGGGCTAAAGGATATTTGATTTGGATGTTATGAGCGAATATTGATTTTTACACAGTACATCTGGGGATTACAAAATCATATTTCCATCTTCACATCAAAATGGCGTGAAATTTCGGAGCCGAAACTTTACAGGTGGGGTTGGGGGTGAAGGCCATTATATCAGGATGAAAACTTATATATAAAGGCACTATCATTGATTTGCTCAATCAGAAATCAACAAAAAATCATCAAAAAATCTGGTTTTTGCTGTCTTTAACAAGTATACGCGTACCCACAATACCCTGCAAATGATAAGACAGAAGCAACCTAATAAGACAAGAATCCGAGATTTAGTCATTACTGTCCGACGGACACTTACTACACCACGTAATTCAATGAGAGTATATCTTTGAGACTGCCGTTTCTTCTTTTGGTAATTCTTCGTGGGAAAATAACTTATTGAGAATTATCTAAACTTATCCTTCAATTTTAGAGATATCACTTGCAAAATTTCAAATAATTTGCGCTTTTCGGTGAATCACTGATAGTGTCTTTAAATAGGCGTCATCCCCTTTAAATTAATGGTACACATGATGCCCAATCTTCACGGGCCCGGAACTTGAGTCTGAGCAGGAGAGGATTCCCTGGTTAAGACTGGTATATGAAAAAGACAATCTAGTGCTTCAGTTGTTTTGTTTATTCTTACAAATATTGGTGCACATAATCTTTAGAACGTATCATTATTGTCACAATTATTACCGTTGGCTGCTGTTCTTCCTTGTCTTGTCCATTTTGGATTATCGCTAATTAAGGGAAGAAGTGTTCTCATCATTCACATTATACCAATTCACATTGCAATAATTGATCACAGAATTATGGTATAGACCACAATATTAGATTTCCTTTGTGACTCAGATTTAGAGAGGTGGACAACAATCTATCAAAATGGCGGCCATTTTGGATTTATGCAATTAAGCCTGAACCAAACATCCAATGCTATTAGTACGGTCTAAATTGTGTTCACAGACCTTGAAAAAATGGGTATAGATACCGAAATTATTCTGCTACGAGTCTCGAATCAGATATTAACAAACAATCTATCAAAATGGCGGCCATTTGAATTTATGCAAATAGGCATATTTATGCAAACTCGGATTCCTCGGGACTTGTAGTATAGCCTGTTAGGTACTTTAAACGCAAATGCATTGTGCAACAAAAAAAACCTTTGATAGGCCAAATTGTTCAAGGCAAAACCTCAATTTTCTGGACTTAACTAAAACGTACCAGATGTTTTTCATGGTCATTGGAGTATTCCTTGCGAAAAAAAACCAGATTTATTCCGACAAATGTACACAACTGAACAGCAATCATGGAAGCTATGCATGTTTATTCCCTGTGGATATTTACAACGCCGCACAGTGACCAGGGCAGAGTCAAGTGTGCCAAAACCAAATGTGGTGACCACGGTTTTTTTAATTTTGTTATTGCTATTTGAAAGACGGTGCTCTCAAGAATATATTCAAGGTTTCAGCTCTGGTATATTTTTTAAGTTATTATTTTTTCCAGTTAAAGTTCAAAATTGGTCTAAAATATTTCCAAGCTGAAACCACCAATATGGAATCAAAAACTCTGTATCTATTAAAGGGAATTCTAATTTATCTAGCTTCTATATATTGTAAAGTCTTTCTTTGCAGAATTATATATTATATAAAGTAAACACATTTTTTCGGTCAAGAAATTTTAATCCCTTAAAGTCTGAAAAATCTATGAAAATATCAATTTTTGAAATATTAAACCGTGAGTTATGATTTCCGTCGATTTCCGCCTCCAAATTGATACAGACGTCTTTCGAAGACCTGTTCTTATAAGATACAAAATTACTTGTAGTCTCTTGCAGTCTTCAACGCTAGAGATTGTTTTATGGCGCCCGGTACGACCAAAAATGGAATAAAAATAAACTGTGTTGGCGTACGTAGCACAGACCATGATAGCGGAGACATACATGTAACAAAATACGCGTACCATGCAGTACTATATACGTTAAGCATATTCGTCTTCTCCGCCTTTATATTGTATGCAGATACCTCAGAAAAGATTATACTTTAAAGCAAAACATCTACTTGAAATCTTACAATCTGAAAAACACTAGAAAACCTTTTATAGTAACCTATCAAGAGAAAAATGAAATATTCTCGACCAATCAGACAACAGTATTTTGATGACGTCATGGAACTCACAAATACTTCCACTCGATTCCTGGGTCACAAACCTTATATCCATGCAATCAACCATGTATTATATTGTCTGAAGTAATCTTGAAAAATATTATCGAACAATCAGAAAACCAGATTTTGATGACGTCATAGGATCTCAAAAATGTTTCCACTCGATTCTGGGTTCACAAACCTATATCCATGCAAAACAACCGAAATATTATAGTGGATCTGAGTTAAATCTGGAAACATTATAGCCCAATCAGAAAAAAGGATTTGGATGACGGTCATGAGGAACTCAAAAATTTTTTTTTACTCTTACTCTATTCCTTGGGTCACCAAAACCTATTTCCATGCCATCAATCATTATATTATATATGGGTGTGGATTTAATCTTGAAAATATTTATCGACCAATCAGGAAAAACGGTATTTTGTTGACGTCATACATATTTGTTAAAGACACTATCAGTGTGATTGAAAAAATATTTGAAATTTGCGGAATAGCTTCAAAGTGAAGGATTAAGTCTGTAGAATTCTCATAAGTTACTTTTTCAGCTGCAGAATTGACAGAAAAGGAAGATAAAACGGCAGTGTTCCCAAGATACCGATTCTCCATTCCAATTAACGTGTTGTAGTAAGTGTCCGAACGGACAGTAATAACTAAATTCTCTGATCTGTCCTTATTAGGTTTGGATTCTGGTTCTTATATTTGCAGGGTATGTAGGCTACCTGTAATTGTTACAATTCACGCAAAAAATCTGATTTTTGATGATTTTTTCGATTTGCGATTTTAGCAAATCAATGATAGGTCTTTAATTGCAAATTTTTGAATTCTGCAGGCCTCCAAACCCCTAAGATTGCTACTATAATGAGATGTAAACGCTTTGCAAAGAGAGTATTGGTTTTGGCACAATTTTGACCTCATTCTGGCCCACTGTGCGCCGCATGCAATACCGAAACAGAAGCCCAGCGCGAAAACAATTATATCACGTGACTTCAGCAAAGTTTCCCACAAGCCTCATCCTTGTGTGTGAACTCGTGAGCACACAAAGGATAAGAGCAAAGTTAGTTCAGTTTTAGAATTTGACAAAAAAACTACACTTTTTAAACCTCAGACTGATTTGAGAGAAAAATTGGAAAGAGGGGTTGTTTATACCATTTTGGATAACAAAAGTTTTAGTTGGCCTAAACACCTAAACAATCCCATGAAAACGTGGGCATTTTAAAAGGGTCGCGTTAATACTTTATATTTTATCGCAGTCGCCACTGTAACCACTGATCTCCTATACAATGGATTGGCTACACACAGTACTTGTATATTAGATGAATGAGCAACGGGCGGACATCTTGGTCTAACGAAACACAATTGCATTCCAGAGACACCTGTTTAACAGAAGTTGTACCCGGGTGCACGGTTTTAGAGACATGCCATCCATACGCCCAAATACAATGAGCTGACAATGAATGGCTTGATTCTGTAGTTCTTTATGGCGCTTATCCACATTTCAATGGGACCAAAATTTTGTATAAATGACCGTCTCTCGGCTCTAACCACCTGAGGGCTCGTTTTGGATACGTGGCGTAGTAGGGGGGGGCACGGTTGCCCGGGCGCCACTCAGGGGGCGCTGATGACTGACGTTGGGGAAAAATAAATAAATTGACACTGTCAAAGGCCGTATAGGTCTATAATTTCATAACTGAGAGCCCTTCGAGGTACTTAAATTTGCAAAAACTCGAGAGCTTCCGGGGGCTTCGCCCTGGACCCCACCAGGGTGGTGGTCCAGGAGCAAATGCTCCTGTCCCACGGTCCCATAGCCACTGTGCTATAATTCTCTGTCCGTTTACGGGGACAGAAAAGTACAAAATCGCGAATTTCTTACAGGCACGACCAAATTGGACACAGGATTACTAATCGGTGTCAGATGACATGAAAATCTCAACGGTTTTGAGGTAATCGGGGGGACGAGCTGTGGATGAATAAATGCACCTTGCCTTATTTCTTAATCCTTTGAGCGCCACCAATAATTTGCGCCATTTCTTATCCAAATCGGAAACAACTTTTAAAATTTGACCCCTGTACAAACTAAAATTGACTTTTTTATTGATTTTTGCTCTTTGTTTAACCTTATAATCTCCTATCTTCAAAAAAGGGGACGTTCTGGACCCAGCAAACTATAGGCGGTCTCTACCTCCATCCATGGTAAATTGCTGAGCATATGATTCATTCTAATTGTTATGAAAGCAATTTGAGGAGTACACCGTTTCTATAACTGAGCAAACGGCTTTCGTAAAGGGCGTTCATGTGAGACGCAATTAGGCCTTGGACTGTAAATGACCTGCCAAATTCTTGAAAACAAGGGGCCAGGGCTGCTGTCATCATAATGACTTTAGCAAGGCTTTTGATCTAGTTCCCTCATCAAAGGTTAATGCTGCTGAACTAAGAAAGCCGGCTTTACTGGTCCATTCCAATCGGGGTAGCCAATTTTCTACACAAGAAGATCTCCAACAGTAGTCCTCGAGGGATTAATTTTCCTCCGTCGATGTGACTAGGGGTGTGCCGCAAGGCACAGTCTTAGGACCGCAGTTCATCTTGTATCTCAACGGACTTGCCGAGATGGTATCACGTCGCAGGTAGGTTTCTGGCTGACCGACGTATCTTTACGGGAAGAATCAGAAACCAAAAAGATAGTCAAGATTTGCAAGGGGGACATAAACACACGTGGCAAATTGGGAGTCTAAGACAGTGCGTTTAATGTTGCAAGTGTTATGCACATGACAATACTAACAAAAGAAACTCTTTCATCATCATATACAAGGAGTGAATGAACCGTTGCAGGCCTGCTCAAGTCACACTTATCTGGGAGTTGAGTTAAATCAGGACTCATTGGGCAGACCATTTAGAGTGTATTTCAAAATCAAAACAGAGTGTTGGGACCTCCTTCGTAGAAACCTCTAAGTTGCTCTGCCAAGGTAAAAGGAAAAGAGTCTGCTTACCAAAAACCCTTGTCAGGCCAAATTAGAGTACTGCGCCAGTATATGGGATCTTATTATCAAGATCAAAAGGACCGTTTGGAAGCTGTACAACGCAGAGCAGTAGGTTTGGCTGCAGGAAGTTCGACGCAAGAGTTGTGTTTCATCGATGATCATGACCTTGGGTGGAAAACACTTGAGGAACGCCGGGCAATTACAAGCTTAACGCTCCTCTACAAATATGTTCATCACCAATCGCATCACACCAGACATCACCAAGTCAATATAGTGGGTGTGCGATTACTACCAGGAAACATCCTCTACTTCCTTAATCCATCCGACTGCAAAGAAGACTTGTTATAAATATTCTTTCCTCCCGAGGACCTGTGTGGTGTGGAACTTGCTCCCTGCTTCGACTCGGAATGCTGTCTCCGTCGATGCCTTCAAATCCAGGCTGAAGAGAGCAGATGGTTTCTTTCTTAGGGGGGGCACCATTAACTTTTGCTGTTGCTAGCCCTGCCTGCAACTGATCGTGCAGTTTTGTTGCAGTACCATCACAGGATACAGATACAGATACTCCTCACGGAAGAAGGCTATAATTTCAGAGTTCCTGTTAGTTGCCAGAGTAAGATACGATGCCATTACAAGTTTTAGGATAGTTTCTATTCTATTTATCTCCATGCAAAGAAGTCAGTGAATGGAGACTATCCTCAAGCCTCTGAACAGGTACAAGTGGGCTCCAGCATTTCCCATATTGAAATATTACCCGCATTCCGTGAAAGGTTTTTCAAAAGTCTGTTGGAGGAGCGCTAACTGTAATGGAAAAAATATGCTTACGTTACCTGTTCCAGTATGCAAGTCCTCCCAGCGATGGTTGCATTTTCACTGTGTATGCAGTGTGTGTGTGTGGGGGGATTCGAGCCCTCCTTTTGTTCTCGCATTCTCATGGCCCCAGAACCTTCACCCATCTGGTCAAAGTAGTAGCTGAATTCTTGAGAAGGGGATAGACAATCTTCATCGACGATGGACAATCCTCATCGACCTGTGGCCGCTTTCTGCCGTAGTGGCGCCGACTACCTTTGGTCGGGGGAGGTGTTCTGGTCGCTGAGAAAATATGTGGTTTCAGGAGTCCTTTTTTTGGCTGCTCAGGTGGTTCCGAGATTGGGACATTCGGTTGCTCACCTCCCCTTTTCTTGTGAGTGGGAAATTGCTGCCGACGCTCTCTCCTGGGAAATGTCCCCCATCCCAGACTGCAGAAAAGGTCAGAGGTCCTCGGGAGTGCTACGGTTTTCGCGATCATCTTCCATAAGTGGACCGTCCACACATAGACCTGTTCGCCTCAGCAAAAAAGATAAAGAGAATCCACCTCTGGCATAAATTTACTCTTGGGACCCAGGAATCCCTGGGCGAAGAAGGGACGTCATGGGGGCGGACTGGTCGGGAATGATAGCTAATGCTTTTCCCAGTCGCCATAATCCCGAGAGTTCTCGAGTAAGTGGCTCTCTCCCAAGATTGCTTGGCCCTGCTGGTAGCCCCATTTGGTCACTGCAGCTGTGGTTTCCCAGGCTGCTAGTTCTTCCTGCTGAGAGAACCGATCGGCTTCCCTAGTAAAGGCTCTGGTAAGAGGTCGCTTGCCGACCCTTTGTACCAGAGTACACAATAAATGCGCTGAATCCGTCTGTCGGGTGCATTTCCGCAGACTGTATACTCAGGTGAGACTTTCTGAAAGGTGTTGCACTCGCTGCTCATGCAAAGCGGAAGTCAACAGATTTCTATCATTCTGATCTGGACTCCGCCTTTACCAGCATGGTGTCTCGCAAAGATCGAACCTATTTGTGCAACTGTAGGCCAGATCGCGAAATTCCTCACTCAGGTCTTTCAAGGCGCCATATGGGCCAGACCAAAGAGCTTGGTTGATGTCATGAAAGTTTCCTCCCGTTCCCTTTTGTAAAGGAATATGTTCCGACGCGTTCCCTGTTCGTAGCCTTTTGTTTCCAGAGCGGGATTTTCCACTGTCTTCAGTTCTTGGGTCGTAGGAGTTGAACCCATCCGATCTTAGTTTTTCTGCAATTTCCCTATACGACTGCTTCTTATTGGCTCTGGCCTGGTTTTCGGAGTGTCCGCCTTGTCCCACAGACAATACCCACCTCCGCTTGAGGACGTGGGACTCTCAGAACGTGAATACTTCCAATGAACTGGATCGTTTTGGTATTGGACCTGGATCATCTTCTTATTGCATTAGACAGCGGTAAACGAGTTTACAGTTAGTGGAGCCAACTCACTGTTGATGTTGGGGTCTATATCCACCAGTGGACTAAAGGTATAGGACACTCATTGAGACTGTCATCCGCAGTCTGTGATGGAGGTCCACATTGGCAGGCTGGAGATTGTCGCAACCCCCATCGGTACATATTGCTGTTGAAACGACAGACACCTGTGGGAATCCTGTTGAGATTTCTTCCATTTGTTTAGGTTTTCGGTTTTTCAGGTCTTCGGAAACTTGAAGTCCGATTTAAACGCAGAACTGGGGGTTGAGGTGCAATAGGGGTTTCCTTCATTGTGGATGATGTCAACGGTCATGGACGCAAAGTCATCTGAGGTCATGTTCCAGATTGCCCAATCTTGCCCAGGGAGATGACGTCTATTTACTTGTTCTATTTGTTTTTTTAATCATGTCTTGGGATGGCAACTCATCCTGCTTAGGCACAGGTCATAACCTCAAGTCTTTTGCTCAATTAGGCGCTGAAATTCATATATCTAGTACACCGAAATTGTGCTTTTGTGTTGTTTAAATGTACAAAAGGTATTAAATTTTCTCTTCAAGATTCTAACTTTTCGAGACAGTTTACCATGGTACAGCATAATTGGACCTTTACAGTACCGATAATCCCAATCTTGATTGAAACCAAAGGAGCTCAAATCCTTCGAAATATTACACTTTAAATAATTTCATGTTGTCTGGTTGCAAAGATATAACATTTTCCGATTCCAAGCACCCGCCACCACTTCAAGGCACAAGCAGCTTCTGATAGCTGGGGACCCCAACTAACAGAAAACCTTAATGGATCTGAAAATCCCTAACGGGGAAGTCGCTTGTCCTCATAAATACCTCCTTGTTTTAGTCCTTTTTTTCAAATTCCTAATTTTTCTTGGCATCAAGGTTTGTCATGGCAACATCCTATTCCCATGGACATGACCTTGATACTTTGATCTTGATTGCAATCAACCGCGGGCAGCTAGAAATCCTAGGCACTTAAATTGTGGTTATTGTGTTGTTTAATTTGAAAACATTTAATTTTTTCCCATCAAAAAACTCATTTTTGGAGACCTGTGTTACCATGTATTGACTAGTAATTTCACATTTCTATGACCTTAAATAACCACAATCTTCCTAGCAATCAAATTGGAAGCTTGAAATACATAAAAATTGACACATAGAGCATGTTCTTATGTTTGTGGAGTAAAATTTTCTAAATTCACATTTTTCCTTCCTGGCGTTGCCATGGCAACGGCTTCTGGCACCCATACCCACCACCCATTCAAAGCCAACAAGCAGATTCTGATAGCTGAGGATCCAAGCTAAAAAAAACCGATGAATGACAATTCTCTAAGTGAGGGAGGGTTTTTGCTTTTAAACCTATTAAATTTTTTTCTCAAAAGCTCATTTTGAGACAATTGTTTAGCCATGGTAACGACCATAAATCGACAATCTATACTCAAATAACCTTTATCTTGCTTGCATCAAATGGGAAGCTTGAAATAATATACAATTGACACCGTTGACATGTTTTAATTTTTTTTAGTACAAGATGTGAATTTCTAAATTCTCATTTTCATTACTGCGTTGCCATGGCAACGGCTCTTGCGCGCACACCCACCACCATTTCATGGCAACAACAGATTCTGATAGCTAGACCCAGCGAACCCGAAAAACTGATGATGAAAATCTCTAGGGGAGGGTTTCGGTCCCGTAAGCCTATAACCTCTTGATTGCTCCCAGCATATATTTATACAGTGTAGAGAAATTTATGCCAGCGCGAACAAGCATTATTCTTAATTGAATTAATCCGTTTCCAACACCCCCCGCGCCTTTTCCACAGTTTACAAATCGCTGTTTTCATCATATAATCCCGCTTAGCTGCTGCTTTCAAGCATTGATACTTTTTGACGTACTCAGAAAGTATTTAATTTCTTTTTATTAGTCAAAAACTGTTGGATGCGCAAATTTCTTACGACAAAAATGCAATTTACTTTTGCCCGTAAGAAACCAATCGTTTTACCATGAAATCGTCCATTTTATGAAAAAAATTTCTTCCTTGCACTTTGTCTGCAACTTCAATTTCACACAGAAAGTGAAAAAGTACTAATTGCTTTCTGGTCATAAAAACAGTTATACTTCAATTTCAAAAAAAGGTTATCAACTCAGCAAGAAAGCAAGCTGTTCCATGTTCAATATGGGTAGTCCACCGTCTTCTCAATGACCTCAGACACCTCTTGCGCATATTGTTGACCAAAGTGCGCATACGCTGCGCATCAAGTTTTGTCCAAGAACGTTGCAATATGCGCTGCAAATCCTGCAAAGTGTGTTTTCTTTCATTTGTCATGTCGGCTTCATTCTTGATGTCTTCCCACATTTCAATGGGTATTGCAATCAGGGGACTCTTGCCGGCCCTTCCATACGCCTCAATACCCGTTGTCTTCAAGATACCGGTTGGTGACATGAGCACGATGGACATGTCTTACCTCACTGTTGTAATACCAGGGTCGGCCACTTCTTGGAAGATCCTTACATCCCCGTCTGCCGAAATTCACTCTCAGTTCCGGACAGCCTTTGGCGTTAATCCTAACCTTCTGCCACTTCTCTTAAAGTACACTTCGTCGATAGAAAGGCAGTCGGAGTTCGCCCCTTTCATTTGTTTAATGGGCGCAGGACATTCTTAAACCTAACCCATACAAGCACATGCAACATGCAAATTGCTGTGACATGTGGTAAGAAACAAATTGATATTTGAAAAAAACAATGGGGGGTTTTAACCGTGTTGAACTAAAGTCTTATATTATTATATCACTTTAGAGGACTTCATAAAACGCATTTGATACGATACACAGAAGTGTGATGCTGAAAATACTCGCTTGCCTATGATATTCCTCAAACCATCTCTCAGCCATTGACGATTCTTAAGGAAATACACAAGCCAAAGTCATCAAGCTGATTGTAGAGACCAAAGCTTTTTGAGATTACTTGTGGTGTCATACAGGGAGATACTCTTGCTCCATATTTATTATATAACCCCTGGACTAATGCCTTTAGGACAGGCTACCAGTGGAAAGGAAAGAAGGGGAGGCTTTGGCTTTACCATCAAACACCGTCAATCGCAGAATAGACCTACGTAGGAACAGAAACTAGGATTTTGCGATCGTCGGCTGCCCCTCACGTACTGGTTCTATCTCACTATTTTTGACATTTTTGAGAAAAATTCGGTATGTTAATATGACGTTGAACTCTTCATAATTACAGAGTTTCAGAATTGGACTTATGGCGAATCAGAAACCTGGACCACATTACCAACATATTAGGAAATCACTAAATGGTTGCTTAATAGAATGTTGAGAACTGCTTTCAATGTTAGCTGGAAAGATGAAGGATCACCAACCAAAGAAACTATATGGTGGTCTCGCCACCCAACTCAGAAGATCAGAGAGAGACGTTTGAGATTTGCTGGGCATTGTCACATGCATAACATGGACATCCAGAAACTAGGGACCGTCTTACAACTACTATATGACACTCTGGTTTAGGACACTGGCCTTACTACTGAAGAACTGTCAATAGCCATGACTAGTAGATCCACCTGGAGAGCCATTATAGGAGTCCGACCGAGATCGCTTAATAGTGAGAGAGTGCCCAAGGAACACAAATACACAGTGCGGGGGCGCGAACTTACGATTTACAATGGTCTTATGATTTATGAGTGCCTGCACATTATCTGCTACGCCACACGTGCTCTCAATCAAATCATAACCTAAATATTTAATAATAGGGTTTCAAAAAATTGTGACAATAAAAAAGTGTTTTTTAATATGACCTTTCATCTAATCTGGGGAAATGCGTTATAACACTTAGGTTTAAGGAATCACTCTATCACATAAGAATGGAAGGACAAAAGAAATGTTCGCAACATAAGAAGCTTAAAGAGTGTATTCGTGTGAATCGCTTAGCACATATTTAGTGTTGTTTATTATATAGATATCTCGTGAAAAGTATTTTCCCAACATCTGTTGATTCTGAAAGTGCAAGGTTTTGATGTTTTTGTTTGAACAAAGATTTATTCTACTTGATGTTGCCGCATTGTATAAGTAGATTGAATATGCAAGTGGATAGGTTACACACACTTACTTAGGCAAAAGGTTCGGACATCCACGTTTGGGTAAGTCGGGGCGCAGGGACGAGCGTGTGGATCCACGAAATGTCCCTTTAAAACTATTTTTAATTTTTGATTAATTTACTATATATGTCTGATCGCTGTACAAACTTGAACTTAGTCAACCTCTTGGTGTATTTTAAATAAAAAGTTAAATAGGCCATACTTAAATATTGGAAAAATGTCCAAGGCGAGCAAGAAGACGAAACAAAAGCAAATCAACAAAGTTCGCTAATGTGTAAAGTATTACTTCGTGATGTATTTTAAATCTAAAGGGCTGTTTTAGCACAAAACATTTTTGGACTTAAAAAATTTAAATCTATGTTAAAGTCTTATTTAAATTCTATACCTATATTGAAAATAAACATTAAATGGATTTCAAACTGTTTTATAACCCAGTTTAAGATTTATTTTTAAATTGAAAGGAATGGTTTTTAAGTCCAAGATAAATAGTTTGCTTATAAGGAGTTAAGAGAATGCGGGGGTAGCTATTTGCAGTGAGCTATGTATACGGGGAAGGTAAATTTAGAGACACTGGCACATTTGAAAATAGTGCGCCTCAAGATTTTTCAAAATCGAGATTTATGCATGGTTGTAAAGCTTTTATATACAAAAGCCCTCACCGAAATGATTAAGACCAATCAGCTTCCTTATGGGTTAAACAGAACGATTTTGATAATTTAACGTCGTCGGCCCGACGCGAAATTCAGCTAGACGACGAAAATGGCTTTTAACACAAGAACACACACTCCCTAGATGTTCTCACGCTATGCACACCGTTTGACCGGTTCTCTAACCTTTGTGGTTTTTTTTTAATTCAGTGAGTTACGAGTCAAAAATATTCATGTGATATTACACATTTGTGATTAAAGTTATGGAAAATTAAAAGTTGGCCTACAAATTACCGGATGTCTTTATCCTCATATCAATGTCCTATCTGTTTGGGGTATGTTATTTTATGTGTAAAAATATATCTCTTCTTCCAAATGGCCTAGATATCATTTGGAGCAAATTGAAGACAGTGTATATTTGTGAAAATGTGCCAGGGCCGCTTTAAAGGTTCCGACACAATACTGTAGAAATAAACTATGAGGAATAATATAAGTTTTCCAAAATACTCTTCGCCTTCGTCTACACACTTTCGGAGACGCCGTATCCACTCTCTGAAGGTTGCTTTTGATGAAGCACTTCTTCATGTACTCTCAGTCATTCGAGGCGCGGGGTCGTGCAAAATCTTGGAAACAGCCAGGAATCACGTTGGTGGCTGCCAGATCTGGCTTGTAAAGTGGATGGGACAACGTACGGATGCCATTGTTTCAAAAAGTTTACAAGAGTAGACCTTTGTGCTGAACATTGACCGTGAATAAGAAAATCTACGTGTTCCTGTCTTGGACAGATTTTTTTGTAGAATACCTTCCGGTAAACTGAAATTTTGGGAATTGTGCTGCATCGTGCAGTGCTGGTCTGCCCCTTTAACAGGGGGATGGCCCGATTTAAGGATATGAGTTTTCATCTTATTAGTATGGCATTCACCCCAAAACCCCAGCTGTATAAAGTTTCGCGCCGATAGTTCAATATCCGTTTTCAGTGAGAGCTAAAAACGTGATTTTGTAAGCCCCAAAGTACCGTGGTAAAATTAATATTGTGTCGACCAAAATGGGTACATTTTCGCTCATAATTTACAAATCAACATACTTTGGACCAAGATTACAGGGTAAATGAGAAGAAAAATAGTAGCTTTTCTGTACCAAAATGTTAACGACTTCCGGTAAAGTCTGGGGCTTTTGGGGACGAGGGTATTAGCGATAGGGCCAGGACTTTAACACCTCAAACTTTTTCTCCTTTGATGCAGGTCGTGAAAGTGTATCCACTATCAGCTACTAAGCTTAACATCCAGGTTCAAGATCAGTCTACAATCTCATTTCAAAAGTCTCTGGCGATCGAATTGTTCGGATATTGTAAAGCAAACATTCCCCACTTCCCGTACCATCTCCTCCTGTTGCTTGTGTTAGAAAATGGGGTAAAAAATTGACAAAAGCTTTCTCCATTGTAGACGGTTCTTCAGTATAATTTATGCTGCTTTGATATGCCAACAAGTCACGCTTTATGTTCTAACGATCCTTTAATTTTTCGTGAACTATATTTGTTATAAATCTGATCACGTGAAGTTGCTGACCATGGTGTAACCTGATCTTGGGTCATTTTCATTGCATTTCATTAGTTCCTTTATTCCCATTCATATCAAATACACATAAATAAAACAGGACGTAATGGAATTAACATTTCAATAAAGGAAATGACCAGAGGGCTAACAGGCATGATATGGGTCACCACTTACCACCTTAAATGACTTTGCTTAAAACCTATTCATTCAATATACACATTTGTTTAGCTGGAGTGGTCATCTTTAAAACAAAACTGACCATTCCCGGGGCCATTCTGCACTTAGTCTTGCATAAACTGCATGTTCTTTGCAGCATGGGCCGAGTTTGACAAGAATCTGGATTAATACCATGATTTTTTTTAAAAATTTGCTGCGCGCCAAGTACAGTAAGTAGGAATGCCTGACAGATAGTATTAGGAAAGGAGAGTAACCCCCCCCCCCCGGGGGGATCACATATGAAATGGATAGGGTGTAAGGATGGCGATTCGAAAACCCAGGGGCATTCGGTGACAGAGGCCTAAAAAAATAAGGGTTCTTGGGTGGAGAAGCCAAAATGGCCCCCAAGAAGGGGTTTTCGGGTGACAAATTTGGCCAAATTTTCCCAAAAATGGGATTTTTTTTTTGAAAATTTTCACCCAAATAGGGGGTCTTTGATGAACATTTTCAAAATTGCCCCAAATAGGAGTCTTTGGGTGAGGTTTGGTAATTTTAAAAAAAATATGGGGTCTTTGGGGACATTTTCAAATATATGAGGTCCTTTGGGTGACAGCGATGCTGAATAGGGTCGTAACAACCTTACATGCGCGTCACCTCCAAATATGGGAGTGCCCCCTTGCAGATTGGCAGAAAAGAAGGGATATTTTTTTTTTTTTGGTCAAATGAAGCTTCACGGTTAAGATATTTCCAACATGGGGGGGGAGGGAGGGCGATAACAGTACAAAACTAACTAATATAGGTGAAAAACCTCTAATTTTTACGCAATTTTGCTTAAAACCCTGATTTTCCGTGCATTTTGAAAATCTCCTGCCACCCCCCACCCCCCCCCCCCCCCCCGGCGCCGCCCGTGGATTTCAAAGGTTTGCGGATACTATATTCCCCCCCCTCGTAATTTGTGTCTCTGATATACGTGTGTGCTCTAGGACTAAATAAATGATAACCTCTGACCAATTGCTTGGCGATAATACACATGCACAATCATCTGTACACACGCCTTATACTTATAAAGTAGAAAGGTTGAAGCCATTTGTTTTTTGTTTTCTCTTTGTCTGTATAAGCATAACTACATGCCACACGTAAGCCACCCTCATGTGCTGCCCATCTCGGATTTATATTATTTGCCGGTGCTTTAATCATGTCTATAATATTATTATATTTAATAAAAATCTTGATATATTTCCTATAAAACCTAACTCGAATCTATAAACTTTGTTGTAAGGGGGGGGGGGGGGGGGGGGGGGGGGGGGGGGGGGGGGGGGGGGGAGGGGGGGGGGGGGGGGGGGGGGGGGGGGGGGGGGGGGGGGGGGGGGGGGGGGGGGGGGGGCGGGGGGGGGGGGGGGGGGGGGGGTTGTACGTACCGCAAAATGGGGTTTTCCACCATGAGCTCACTAAATTGACATTTACTTTAAAAATCGTATAAAAAACCCGGATAAAAAAATTGTCTGTAGACTAGGTATATAACTGGGCATACACAATCATAGAAAACAACAAGGCAATATGCATGTGGTTCTTACAATGAACGTGAATACAGCCCAGTATCAGCCACCCATGCATACTAAAACATCTCATCTCCATTAGCTATGTCTGCCCAGTGTGGACGAAACTCAACGGTTTCCAGCTGGAATTTCGGCTTACACTTCCACGCTTGGCCTAGTCGGCGGGTTGGAAGGGACCCTGGGTACTTTGGGAGTAATGTTGTGCAGGTAACAGACCCGGGTTGATCCCCTACTCTTTTCGTAAGGTCTGCAATTTTTTACGGCCCAGGAATATTCCTCTGATACACGGGACCAACAGCTTTTACTGAATCTCCGAACCATGAAGGCAACGGACACCCGTTCACACACCTGCACATTTAACGCAAGGGGTGTGAAGGAAGGGAAATTTTTTTATAATCCACCTGTTACGCGATAATGCAATTCCAACCTATACATGTTATAGTAACTATTTCAGTATGAACAAGAAACCCAACTCTCGCGAAACTCGATCCGAGCTTGCAACGCTTAGACCGCTCGGCCACCCTCGCACATAGAGAATGTCCTCATACTAAAACAATGGATTGCTAAAACATGGAATACACCTATAGGGGATACATTGAATTTGACAAATAATGCATTATTACGTCCTCTCATCCAAGAGAGGTATTTCAGCAAACCAACTCCAATTTAACAGTCCGGGAATTCAATCTGGCTTGCGATCTGAAAGGCACGGAAATTTTGACAACTCCAATAACGTGTGGAACATTGACATTTTTTTCGATTTTTGCTTCCATGAATAAACTACTGTTTACATTTATGGCTCTTTATATACACTCGAATATCGCCCATCACGAATTTGCACTTGTTCATCACCGAATCACACTGCGAATCGATATAGGCGTCGCAACGCAACATGGGGTAGGACATGCCATCCTACCAGCAACGGTGAATTCAAATCTGCACACCTCCAGCGCGACCGACTGACCCTCTACACTGGTATCGTCTGCCGCACATTTGAATGGTCTCCGAGTGAAACAACAGGAAGTGTTTTGGACCTCTACAATATGGCGGAAACAATGCATACCCTGCTGGTGCACACGTTCCACACATATGTTCTATTGTTTGACAAGGTGTATCCATTGTTTACCGCCATATTGTAGAGGGCGAAAACCACTTCCTGATGTTTCACTCAGCGACTCAGACACCCTATCCATGTGTAGAGGTCAGTGAGCGCGACCCGATTGCTTGTAATTTTTAAAAGACTTAAACGGTAGGAGGGCGCTATTACCCGTACCGGACGGTTATTCGACTAAATGCTATAGCTGGTCACGAAGATTTAAATCTAAATGACCTCTAGTGGAAATTACATTTTGCAGCAGGGTTACTCCACTAACCCCGACGGATGTCGAGTCAATATTTATTCAAAATTATCAGGCGGCGAATGTCATTATGTTTCGTTACGAAGTTGGGATCAAAGGTTGCGAAATATACTTAGACCAATGCGACATATCCGCTAAAACGACTCATTTGGCCATATCAAATTACATTTATCTACCAAACAGACCTCTACACCTTCTTTGTATATAGCTAGCAAAACGCTGATTTTGAGCACTTTTCTCATCCACAAAAGAGTTTGGATGGAAATTTTAGAAAAAAGCACTTGGAATTTGAATTTTTTAGGGATTATTAAGGTTTCAAATTTGGCGTTTCCTTCATCTCTTCCGTCAGCAGACCACACGTAGTTGTTTGCATGGGAAGAGTATAAGTAGCGTAGTGTATGTTTTGTTACAGAGATGGACTAATAATATTAGCTTCGTCACCCATTGCCGGCGCGCCCGAGCGGTAAGTTGCGATTTTGTATTTGAAGCAGCTGGCTAGGCTTGTATGCACTGATGATTTTGAAGATCACGTATTGTGTATTCTCGTGATTGAAAAACATAGGCTACTTACTATATCGTTCAAAGTAGGACCATATACCAATGATACATGTGTTTCTGTCAAAAATGCCTATATGCCCACACATCACTTCCTGGGCTATCTACACATCGCGGATCATTTGGCCAGTGGCTTGCATGGTGTTTTACATACATCGGAGTATCGTGTTACTGCACACTGGCACAGCCCGCAGCGTATACTCTGTTCGGTGTTGATATTGAGGTGACGTAAACGTAATACATGACTTCCATTCGCTTTACATTTTGATTGCTGCTGCCTTTATTCACGTGCGTGTTGCAATGGAAAGGCCATCGCATGCGTTTCTAGGGTGCACAACCTAACGCGCACATTACGTCACCCTCAAACCTGACAGTATCGCATATAGGGAGTGCGGATACTGAGCACGCTTCTATCGCGGTTTCTATTGCATCACACAGTGTCACGCCTAATAACGCGCGATTCCATTACGCACTGACGTGCACTGCGCTTAGCGATAATTTGATTTGAGACGCAACGATCATGCTGTACATGTGTAAATGGGCATGAAATGTGCATCGTGCAGACAATCCAAAGCACATTCACAACATCTGATCCTTGGCAGTCCACATACATTTGGATGCGGATCTGGTGGCCCTGTGAGATACCCCACGGTATTTTTTTCGGTCTTACTTCCTTGATGACATGACATTGGTTGTCTGAACATTTTCTGCTCAGTGTTTCTCTATGCCTGTATGACACGATTTTGACACAATCGGATTGCAGATGTGACGCGTGACGCGGGGCGTGACGCCACTACGATGTGTAGTTTAGAACAGCAGGACCCGTCGGACTCAATTGGCTAGTCCGAGT
Source organism: Ophioderma brevispina (assembly GCA_023653785.1). NCBI lineage: Eukaryota > Metazoa > Echinodermata > Ophiuroidea > Amphilepidida > Ophiodermatidae > Ophioderma > Ophioderma brevispina. Next base: position 508 of record JAMKCH010056687.1, on the reverse strand, counting down.
CACTCAGACTTTGGACTCATGCCAGTGGACTCGGACTCGGGTCCCATGGACTCGAACCTCAGGGCCCCATGCCATGGACTCGGATGTCGCCGCAGACTCATGACCTGCTGGACTCCTGACTCAACTGAACCCCAGTGGATTCTGACATTCAACAAAACTACAACAACTCTATGTCCCAATCTGGCAATAACTAGTACTAGTAGTTTGAATGATCACCAATACGCATGATTGTTTTCCATGCCTCATCTTCGAAATATTATAAAAGGCTGACAACATCGAAATCATGATAACATGAATATGAAATAGTCCAATGCACCTTCTCCACTAATTTGTGAAGGCTCAAAATCCAGAAAAGTCCAGATAAATTGGAACTTGAATGAGATGCTTATTATTGTCTTACATACAATCACTCCGAGCAAGCATGAAGCAGGGCCGTTACAACGCCAGAGACTTAGCGGCACCGGTGTGTGAAGATCATACTCGCGTGGAGTTTTTTAATATCTGATTG
>JAMKCH010056685.1:0-28214 GCA_023653785.1 Ophioderma brevispina | reverse complement strand
AGGACACTATGAGCCAATGCAATTCTAATTCCCCTGGCACAGGTCAGTAGCTTACATTCACCAGTATATTTAGCAAATACATCCCTCTGGTTTGGAGTATGAATTGATAGCCAGAAACAAATGAGGTAAGCATCATAACACTGCATGTACAAATACAATCACTGAACTGTGTCCTTGGGTGGAGGAGTAATTCGTAAACTCATTAGTGAGAGGGTCCATTCGTTATGACGTCTCGTGGATGTCAAAGGTCAGAAATACTTTCAACACAATAACTGAGCCTTGTGCACAAGTGATCTAAAGTTTATAAGTTTATATACTAAAACAGATTTAAATGATTTTTAATCAGATCAATTTTGGTTCAGAATTTGGTATGTCCAAAACAAAATTACTTGTAATAAAAATTACAACACAAGATTAAGGCTTAGGTACTAGAGGCCACGAGTTTAAGAAGCGGTTGCAGTTCAACGATGATCCGCAACAGCGAAGACTTCAAAAATGACCAGTATGCAAAGTCACACTTATACAGGGTGAGTAAAAAAACCTTGACCCTGAGTGTGTCCGCCATTTTGAATTTTAAGTAACCATAATTTAACAGTGTGGTATCATCGAAAGTTAGTTCTAATCTTTATTTGCGCAAAATCATTCACATGATTAGGTCCAGACCAAGCTACAGTCGTTTTAATCAAGTAGTCTGTTTGCGCTCTGTCCACAGATTCACATTCATTACAATGTAACAACGAAGATATCAAAAGTCCAGAAGAAGAAAATTAAATGTGACGCTATTTAACCCCACAAAAATTCAGTGACAATTTACCACCGATGCCCTCTTACGTTTCTACGTCATCATCACTCAAAAAATTCATTTAAAAAATAAATTAACTTGATAAATGGGTATCGTTTCGGAGGAGTGTTGAATTGAATCATACCATAAGGAACAGACATCGGTGCAACCTTTTTGAGGTTTTTTTTAAAGTAGTGCCTATATTTGTAGCCAAAAATATGCCACATCTTGAAACAAAAGTGTTCAAATAGATTACTATTATCACTGGCTTTTACCGTTTAAGTACCACTTTATTTGACATCAACTGTTTATTTGATTTGACATAAACATAGACAAACCCTATCATCATTTGGGCAGTCATTTGCTTCTTAATGGCCGGCGCCGTGCTTCAAATGGGAATCCGTGACAGAGCGCCCCAAAAATGCATACTGATTTTAAAACGACTGTGGCTCGGTCTATTACTGATCCGTTGGAAATGATTCTTCTTGAGCAAATAAAGATATAATAAAAAGGCTTCCCATGATACCATATGTTAGATAAATGTATTTAAAAAGTCAAAATGGCGGACACAATAGAGTCAGTTTTTTTTTACTCACCCTGTATTATTCCTCAGTTAATAAGTCCATTGGAATCTCTTGTCTGAAGGTAGGTAATTTTGTCCAGCCGTTCAAGAAGACAAAGGTTAAATGAGTCCCTCGACGACACACTAATTCCACAGTAACAAAAATCCCAGGGGTATTTATACCACCAATCTAGACCGGCCAGCCAGACGGTTTGATCAAACGAACGAGGTCCAATATCTGAGAATACTGGAATTTTTGCAAATTTTTGCAAATATGGATGTCTGCCGGAGACCCCGCTGCTGCGTGTGGCCCCAGGAGAGGGGTAAAGCTACTATGGGGGTCAAATGTCTGAACTACTCTAATCTATGATTATAGCCTCCAACTTATTCATTAGGTAACAGGAGTAAAAAGTCATTGGGTCACATGCGGGGTGTGATGTCTCTTTCCAAGATATTTGGGAAATAGGCTTAAAGGTCATTCGTTATTCAAGAAAGGTCAACGTTTGTAATACAGATTTATTTGTAGAAAAATATCAAAAAAAGTATTTAATGATTATGATTCAAAATATGCTTCTTCAATTTTGAAAGGACTGGTTCCCTTTAAAAGGAGGGGTATAATGTCCTAGTCCCCATCGAGTCCTACAGGATATTTTGTACCCCTCCCATTATAACAACAAGAAGAGGCCGAAAGTGCAAAAGCATATGTCATTGGAATCAGTACCATAAACCATTTTTTAAATATTGTTACAAAGAAATGCAAAGAGTGGACCTTTCCTCATAAACAAAAATGACTTTAGCCTATTTTCCCAAATACTTGCAAAGGAGGTTTACCAGCGCATGGCGGACCAAATGGACTTTTTTGAATCCGGTTACCTAAGGAATAATTGAGCGATTACATTACAATTAGAGCAGTTCAAACATTAGGACCCCCATAGTAAACTTTACCCCTCTCCTGGGCCACACCGCAGCAGCGGGTCTCCGGCAGACATTCATATTTGACAAAAGTTATATTTTCTGGAATTTTCCAGTATTCAGATGTTGGTATCTCATTCGTTTGATCTCAAAACCTTCTGGGCTGCTGCTCTAATTAGTCTGCCGCTAATGTCCTCATTTAGGACCACCAAAAGGTAATCCTTTGTGATTCCAAAAACTGAAGCTCTTCTGGCTTACAAGACGACAGCAGACACTTCAGCTATCAAGCTCGGGGTGGGCATCCAACATATCTAAATCCTGGCCATGCATAACACAAATCTACCATTATGTAGATTATTAAAAACTAGCTATAACTATAGTATAATAGCTCTGGTTACAACTGCTGCCGTGAGTCCTTCCAGAGACAAGTAATTGAAACTACTACAGCTAGATTCCACTTTCTATACCTTAAAAATAGGATTACAAACATTATCATGCATTAAACATAGCCTAGCACTGTCAAATCAGATAACATAAATGACATCATCTGCATTGCCACCATTTTATCATATAACTTCATGGGGAATCTCGAATCATGCAACTGGTTTATCTCAAAGCCATAACAACTTGACTCGTTTCGAAATTAGATCTTGGGAATTTACCATTCACTTCCTCTTTGCACATCTATCTATAGTGGATTTTAATAGACAGTTAAACACCTACTCACTTTTTTTTGTTTGGGACTGCAATCAATGCCGCCAATCGTTATTGGCATAGTATTAAAACTCAACAGGATAAATTGCCCAGTGTGTAACAGTCAGGCGACCTAGGTCAAGATACCAGGCCCGACCTGTTTACAAAAAAAAAAAACCCATTGCTGTTAAATGTTCTATATTACTGTCATGCATTAAAAGTTTTTTGGGCGTGTCGACGATTCCATTCGTTCGAGGGCCTGTATGCTTTACCCAATCCTTAATAGAATTCTATGTCACGATAACGGATAAGATTAAGGCCAAAATTAAAAAAAAAATTGTCCCTTTTCTCACGAGAAAAGAAAAGAAATATTATAAAGCAAACCGCACGGAATAAATTCAATTCCAAACCCAAACTTGAACAAACTTGAAGCATTCCACACATGAGAAATGTATATGAATACGTTATTATTACACAAAGTCTTGAGGTCACTAAGGACTACTAGAAATCGTTTTTAAATTTATTCAGGGTTCCAGAAAATAATATTTGACAGTTTGTCACATCATTTAAAAGTAGCTTAGAGTTTTGGGCACTCATAAACAAACTACAATATTTACGAGGCCTTAATCATCCTCTCACCAGCTCGAGTTCGTGACACTTTATACGTTCTTGGATTGACGCCAAACAAAGGAAGCAATAGGTTCTCACATTTACGACAATTATTCAATTGAATATGTTATGAAAGCCTTTGCAATTCGCTGTTAATTACGACTTTTTTTTTTTTTTTTTGTTTTATCTCAACAAATCCCCTCCAAATGATTCGTACCATCGAAAATATGCGTTTACTGACAGGAATTAAAAAAAATCGACTATAGTAAATAACACCTGGTTTGATCTCAATATAGCATAAGGGGATTTCCATAATAAACATAAGTGCTTTACAACCCTGAGAAACCTTTTTCTCAAATAAAGTTTAGAAAACTATGTTTTGCCCTAATTTCAATATAAAAAAAGAAAAATTAAAAAAAAAAAAACCCTTAAAAGAAAATTTGATGAAAGAAAATTTTCCAAATCTGGCTTACCTTTAACCATTGTGGTTAATTTGACATACAGTTTACACAGTGCAAATTTACACTTTTTATTATAATGTTCTTGTATTGCTGCCTTCAGTTAATATTACAAGTTGTAATATCAAATTTATGAACAAAGTTAGGCAGCTCCTGGGACAAGGGCAGCTGCTAAGACATTTCTTTTCCTTTGATAGGTCTTATGTGCTTGTAGAGTTAAACTCCACCTAACAAGTCTCTGATTTATGTTTTTCATATTGTCAAGGGATTGGGATCCGTGTACACTAGAATTGGGGGCACTGTTGTACTCAAGTAAACTTCAAAATTTTGTACATTCGTCTCAATTGTGGAGTAGTTTTTCTGATGTTTGTCAAACTTATTGGAGTAAACATCCAGGTTGATTAAATTCATTTTGCACCGGATGCTTGAGAACTCCCCACAGCTCATACAGGATTCAACTGCCAACTTGAATTGTTTCGGAAAGTCTGACGCAATCAAAACTGGCGCACTTCATCAAAAGGGACTTGTTTTCTCAAGCTTTTTGACATGCTCTGACCACACAATTTTGCGTTTTCTTCAGAAGGTAGTCAGCGGACACGCAATTTCGGAGAAATTCGGACATTATTTTCTGTATACCCGACCATACCTAAAAATCCCATGAGATCTCTTTTGCTCTGTGGTGTAGGGAATTTCTCAATGCTTCAACTTTTGCTATGATTGGCCTAATTGCCCTTGTCCTACAATATTACCCTAATGACATTTGCATGGCAAAAACAATCTTCACAGCTACAGTCAAAATCTGCTGAGATAATTTCTCAAACATTGTCTTATTGTTCTTCCCTGTTCGCTTGTTTTTGAAATGTCGCGGCCAGATTTTTGCAGCCCAAAATGCCATTCTTTTATATGAATAGGCCCCTCGGGCGTACAAAAGGCTGAACTTTCTTTGGCACGGTCATGTGAGGGAGAACTTGCAATACCCCTTCAACAATCAAATTTGCTAACAATTTGGCATTTCCAACTCAATCTATGCAATCATCAATCGTGGAATCGCATATGAGTCGGTTTTGGACAGAGGTTGACTTCCAAAATTCTGTGACAAACGAAATGAACCATCAGGTTGGGAACCAGAATACATGGGGAGCTCCAATCACTATTGCTATGTTCAACTATTCCAGTGTCTAACATGTTAATTTCACCTCAGTTTGATTAGATTCACACTATAAGGATGTTGCTTTATGGGAGGGAATTGCCTACATCAATGTTATGAGGATGACTGGGTATCACTGGGTACATCAGGAATATGTTTTCCCACATGTGAATAATTCGTTTAATTCATCTTGTTGACTCCTGGGCGATGACCTAGTTTCTTGTCTAAATGGAAAGTATGTCAGAATTTGGCAATTTGACACATAATCATTTTTCGGTGGTTACAGTGCTTTTGTCTTGTTCAGGTACTGACTCTGTGATGTCACCGTTTGTACACTCATCACTACACAAATTGATGACACTACACACGCGGCCTTCATGTTATAATCTTTTTCATTTACTTTTTGAGCATATTTATGGACATAATTGTCGAATTTTACGTCTACCTGGTTGTTTTGATTACATAGTCAAGGTCTCCCACTTGTTCTCAATCTCATATCGTAAGAATTACTTGGCTTGCAAAGGATTGCCTTGTATTGGAAAAAGTGCCAAAAAACTTGGTCACCTGGTTTGAATACTCTGTTTCGGGCATCTTGCCATACCATGTTTTCATTTGGCCTGGCTATGTTGAGATTTGTTTGGCATTTCTGTGGCTCTTTGGAGGCCTGGTCGGAATTGAGACACATAGTCTAAACAAATTCACACAGCCACTGTTCTTTAGAAGTTTCAATGGTCCCCTTACTTTGTGACCAAACACCAACCCGACAAGTGGACTGAATCCTAATGACTTTGTACAGCCTCCCTGGTAGCAAATAACAGGGGATGAACTCCCTCATCCAATCCCTCTCAAATTCAAAACCAATAGAACATGGAGTTTTTCATTGTAGACAAAAGTTTGTCTACTTTTTATCTTTGTTTTTTGAATTTGCTCTGAAAAAAGCAATAGCTAAGATAACTATTATCCCGTGACTATCCTCATCACATTTTGCAATAGGCAGTTTTTCAAAGAATAACACATGCCGCACTCTTAAAGCATGCGTGTGTTACAAGTTGGCGAGCCAGGAAAGGAAACTGACACGAAACAGTATGCAAATAGCTAGCCACATCACCTGATCACCACCAGATACACATGCATAGCAATCCGCCCATAGTGTTACTTCAATGAAGGTTGTCACGTATGATTTGAGATTAAAATAAGGAATAGTTTCGACCATCTGCAATGTGAAATTAACAAGTTACCAACCTCATTGGTACTACCACTATACCTCGTAGGGGTAGGCATATAGGGGTTGTTGGGTGTAACTTGGTAACTTTACATTTACATTGTCAAAATATACCTATTCTCTGTGATGACATACAAAATATATGAGACCATTTCCACTGAAATTGGAAGCTTTTCTAGTATTTGACTCCTGTAGAAGCTAAATTTAACCTTGACCATAATAAGGTTTCGGCTAGAAACTCAATAGCGGGTAAGGAGGAGATAGTACAACTATACATTTTCTTAATCCTTTGATCATACGAAAAAAATTGGTATGCAATTCAATAACATGGGACCACTTTTCAATTGACCCCTGTATAATCTTCTGCGAGCCCCTAGCTCGCTTAAGCTACACCCTACAGAATGGCCATCATCAATTTGGTACGTCATAGTGTGGGCACCCTGGCTTCAGTGCCTCTTGCCCCCCCCCCCAGTGATACCAATAAGGCTACTTTTGCTGGTCTGGCTCATCCACTATTATCAATCTCGGACAAACTCACTGACACTGCCGTAACTTGGAAGAGTTTGTCATCTGTGTTAATGAATAGTCACTTAAAATACTTTGCAAAGTATTTACCACATCAGTTCAAGTGTGATTTGGAAGAAATCGCATTGACATGTAAGCGATCAGTAAATTTGCGGCCAGATTAGAATTTCTACCGTGTAAGTTGCAAAATTCAGGCAACCTCACAGGCAAAATTAAGTATTTAACGTTCAGCAAGGAAGTTGGGTGAGGCTAATATTCACAGCCTGGTGTATTTTTTCCATATCAAGTTAGTAGCCTATAAATGTAGATTCATGCGTAATATTTATAACCAACGTTGAAACATGTTAAAGCCCGGGGGATGGGGGGGGGGATGCCATTTCGGAAGGTAGTATTGCTAATGAAAGGCAGTGTAAGACACCCCTTCCATTTTCAGCAACACAGTAACCAAAAGACCCAATTAAAAAAAATAAGTGTTATTGAACCCCAGTGGCGTCGTCAGACTGTCTTTTTTGGGGGTTGATTTGGGAGGAAAGTGAAATTTGTGGCAGGGCAAATCTAAAAAAATGGGAACATTTAACCTAATATGCCCCAAAAATCGCTTAATTTGGCCAACATGTGATTTTCAAATTCCCAAATCGCTGATTTTGGTTCCTTCCGGGGGGGGGGGTTGACACCCCCGTGCGGACGCCACTGCCTAAACGTAGTAGGGGAGACACCGGCTAGATGAAATTTTCCAGAAAAACTGGCATTTGTCTTTCTCACTTTGATGTTTATGATTTGCAATATAAAAATCAGCTTTTTGTCTAGGTTAAGAGGAAAATTCCTACTTCGAGTAATGTCATTAAAAAAAACAGTTAATTGGCAGTGTGCAACAATGTGTGGGCTTACAAGTTAGGTCCCCTCCAGCTGACTAATTGTGACTGCTTCATCATTCTGGGTATAAAATTATTTCAAAATTTATGTTTTTATGCTGAATCTTGTTTTAATTAATCAGTGGCCTACTTTTTTAAGGACTGGCGAGGTTATACTGGCAATGAAGATTTCAATTTTCCTCTCCATGCATAATCAAATAAGCACGAGTTCTAACAGGGGGGGGGCCCTTTGGGGACACATCATCATATACTTACAACTTCGCAATTTCATGGCCACAGTTCAATAACCTCAACTCATTATAAAAGATGCACACTGGTGTCAGGTATGAGTCAGATTACCTAGAATGCATAAGGTCAGTTAATGTATGCGGACTATAGGAGGTCATAAACATGGCCCTGGAATGACAATATAATTAGTAAAATCACAACCTTTAAAAAGCTAGCAAACAAGGCCACAGATAAACAGTCCCATTCTGATGAGTTTGTATACAGTATTAGACCTGTGTTTTCAAGTGCTACATGTACAATTAGTTCCCCCAATTGCATTTAGATGTGGATGAATTTTTGCATTTTAACAATTAAATAAACAATAATAAAATGTCAAACTTTTGACATTACTGGCTAATTATAGCATTGCCTCAACGGGACAGCCTTTCAGGGGAAGGGGAAGGTGGGAAGGTCCACCACATGTTATATATGCAAATAGTAGATTAATGTTGGTAGTGTTTTTTCTCATTAAAATAGTTTAAAAATAGGGGTGGTTAATAGGTACACATCACAACTTTTTTTTAAATCACAATTCAATTTCATTGTTCAATTTCAAGAAAAAAATAGACACATAAAGTCTATATTGAAAAAATCCAATGTATAGGTTTTTCATTGTTTTCAATGGTGATGGTACATTTCTAGGGCCCCCTGGGATTCGGGTGGTATGCTGAAGACTGTTACTGGGAAAATTCCCCACTGGTCATGACTTGTTGGAACATACCTGACATGAAATTTGAGCTTGATCAGTGGACTGATGTTGGAAGGCTACTAGGGTGAAAACCTTTGTTAGAGCTTTCCACTACATTCTGTGCCCTAATATTCTCAAGGGGAATATATAGCATCAGGGAAGTGGTCCTACGCAATCTACTAAGAATCTACTAAATGGCTCATCAAAGCTGGTATTGGTGGCAAGGGGCAGTAGGAATTTTCTGATTGGGCTTGCCCACCATTTGACATGTGTGGCACGTATTACAATAATCAGACACATCTTTTCTGAGTGTAGGCCAAACCCAAAATGACTCCTAATTCCCTGTCATGTGTTTTTATCACACCTAAGTGTCCGCCATGGGACTATATGGGCATATGCCTATCACTTTCTATGGTATATACCTTTGGCACACAATTTGATGCACAACCTGTTCATTCGTCATCGACAAGTGCATCGGGTGGCCGCCATTTTCTCATAGCACCACAATTTGCTTGTAGAAACATACGGAATTTGTCGGCTTTCTGTTGCGTCAATGCCCTCCCCTAATTTCCTAAGTGCTGGGTCATTGTGTTGGTCATTTACAGCTTGTCAGGCTTAAAGGGTCTCCTGTACAGACACTAACTATATCATGCTCATCGGCTGGATTTCATTGTTTACCAGCTGGTCACTTTGTCATGCTCAGGGACTGGATTTTCACTAATAGGACTTTAGTCTCCCATGAAGAGGGAAGATGACTCCAAATTCCTCTAACTTGGAGAGAAAAGTATACTCTTAATTGGGACAAGTCATCCTCGACGCTAATTCCTAATGTATGAGTATTTTGACTTCATCACCTGCTCCTGTTTTTCACGTGATGCTTTTCGGTCATTGACCTAGTACTGCACATGACTGGGAAAATTTCTACTTCCTCATCAATTGATCCACTGTACAGGGCACCGGGGCAAACTATGGGATCTGGGAGTCATTTCCTCTGCCAAATCATTCCCTAACAACATGGATACCCGTTACTGGAGTTCTTGTCTAACACCAATTGGGAGCAGTTCCAGAAAACCAAGTCTGATTTCCAAATTCATTTGTGAAGAGGACACTAAACACTCCATACCTATCCCAAATGGAAGTGGCATCTTCCAATATCATAGACTGGGCACAGCATGTGTCCCGCATGATTCGAATGGGTTTTGGATCAACCTACACCTGAAGTGACACAAATTCCTCCAAAACAAAAGGCCTAAAGTCATCCCTACTTTTTCTGTGTCAATCCGTTTGTGGAAATTTCTTGTTTTTGAAACAGAAGAATTGAACTTTCGACCTCAAAGGAATTGCAACCTATTGGTTTTGACACACTTTTGGCTCCCTCCTTTTTGGGCGGACAGCCAGTAGCTCCCAAAACCGTGACTTTATGCCCTGGCTTTTACAGTGTGGCATGTAGGACTGGGATTGGGTCCCTTCTTGCTCTGATTTGCACCACGCTTTTATTTACTCCCTTCATGGGAACCTGACTGGGATTTCCCTTCCTGTGTGCTACCATGAGACCGCTTTGTTAGAACCGACTTATTGTAATTTGTTGTACCTAGTAAAATCTGGCTAGGCCTACTAGGATTACTCAACTATGTGTCAAGCATAGTCATCGGGCCCTTTATGGCTGCTTCACGAAAACTGTCAAAATTTTGTGTTTTCATCCAGATATCAAAAACACATCTGGATGAAAAACAAAATTGGACAGTTTGAGTTGAAGCAGCAGCAATAAGGCGATCGTGACTATGCTTGACACATAAGTTGATAATACTAGTAGGCTTAGCCAAGATTTTACTAGGTACAACAAAATACAACAAAAGTCGGGTTCTAACAACGGTTCTCATGGTAGCACACAGGAAGGGAAAATCCAGTCAGGTTCCCATTGAAAAAGGGGAGCAAAGAAAATAGTGGTGCAAATCCAAGAGCAAGGAAATGGGACCCAAATCACAGTAAACATGCCACTCATGTAAAAAAGCCAGGGCATTTAAAGTCACGTGTTGGGAGAAACATGGCTATCCGCCCAAAAGGAGGGAGCCAAAAGTGTGTCAAAACAATAGGTGTGCCAATTACTTTGAGGTCGAAAGTTCATTCTTCGTTCAAAAACAGGAAATTTCACAAAGGAATGACACAGAAAAAGTAAGGGTATGGACTTAGGCCTTTTGTTTTTGGAGGAATTTGTGTCAATTTCAGGTGATAGGTTAGATCCAAAACCCATTAGAATCATTTGGGACACGGTTTTGTCTTTGTTTTTGCGGTGTACAGTCGATGAGTATTGGAAGATTGCACTTCCATGTGGGAATGGGTATGGATTGTATAAGTGTCCCTCTTCACAAAATGAATTGAAATCAGACTTGGTTCTGGAAATTGTCCACCACTTGGGTGTTAGGACAAGAAATCCCAGTAAAAGGGGTATCCATGTGTTAGGAATGATTTGGCAGGGGGGAAAAGTAATCCCAGATCCCATAGTTTCCCAGGGGTGCCCAGTACAAGTGGATCAATTTGATGAGGAAATAGAAATATTCCCAGCATGTGCAGTAACAGGTCAAATGACCAGAAAAGAATCAAGGAAAAAGCGAGCAGTGATGAGTCCAAAATACTCATAAATTAGGAAGAGCGGCGAGGATGACTTGGTCCCAAATTAAGAGGATGATTTTCTCTCAAAGTAGAGGAGAGGAAAGTCATCTTCCCTCTCATGGGAGACTACATTCCCTAGTAGTGAAGAATCCGCCCTGAGCCCTGAGGCATGAACAAAGTGAAGCTGTTAAACATGGACAATCCAGCCGATGAGCTGGATGCGTAGGGACTGTAAAGGAGACCCTTTAAGCCATGACAAGATGGTAATGAGCAACACAATGACCCAGCACCCAGCCTTAGGAAATTAGAGGTGAGATGGGCATTGACGCACAGAAAGACGAGCAAATCTGTAGTTTCTACAAAGCAAAATTGTTGGTATAATGAGAAAATGGCGACCACCCGAGGCACTTGTAGATGAAGAATGGAAGTTGTACATCAAATTGTAGTGGCACAAGGTATATAACATAGGAAAGTGATAGGCATAGCCAAAAGCTGGCAGGAACTTAGGCAGGTGAGAAAAAACACATGACATTGGATTTAGGAGTCATTTGGGTGGCCTACACTCAGAAAAAGATGTGTTGAGTATGTAAGCTTGCCAAACATGTATCAAATGGTGGGCAAGCCAATCAGAAAAATCGCTACTGCTCCCTTGCAACCGATACCAGGTCATTTTGATGAGCCATTAAGTAGACATTTAATAGATTGCGTTAGGACCACTTCCCTGAGGCTATATTAATATACCTGAGAAGATTAGGGGGACACAAATTATAGTGAAAGCTCTAACAAAGGTTTTCACCCTAGTAGGCCTTCCAAATAAGTCCAGTCTGATCAAGGATCAAATGCATGTCAGGTTTGTTCCATAAGTCATGAACCAGTTGGGAATTTCCCAGTACAGTTCTTCCGCATACCACTCAGAATCCCAGGGGGCCTGAAAGGTACCAGCAAACACTTGAAAACAATGATCAAAACCTCACTTATAACATGGATTTTTCATATAGAACTTATTGTTGTCTCTTTTTTTCTTTGAAAATTGAAAAGATGAATTTGACTGTGTGATTTAAAAAAAAAGTTTGTGATGGTGTTTACCTATTAACCACCCCCTATTTAATACTATTTTATGAGAAAAAAACACTACCCAACATTAATCTGAACTTATTTGCATATATTCACATGATGGTGACCTTCCCCAACCTTTCCCCTTCCCCTGAAAGGCTGCCAGTTGAAGGCAAGGCTAAAATGAGACAGAATGTCAAATTTGACATTTTATTAGTGCTTTATTTAATTTTAAAATGCAAAAAAAAAAAATCAATCCACATGCTAATGCATTGAAACTATGTGTACATGTACACTTGAAAACACAGGTCAAATATGTATACAAAATCCATCAGAATGGGGACTGTTTATCTGTGGCAGTGTTGTTTGGCTTAGTTTTTATATAAGGTGTGATTTACTAATTATATTGTTCATTCCAGGACATGGTTATGACCTCCCTATATACTGATAAACATGAAATGACCTTAGTGCATTTAGGTATCGTGACTCATACCTGACACCTGGGTGCATCTTTTTATAAGGAGTTGAGGTTAGAACTGTGCCATGGAAAATTGAGAAGTTGATAAAGTATATGATGATGTGTCAAGGCTGTTAGAACTCTGTGCTTATTTGAAGTAATGCATGGAGAGGGAAAATTGAAATCTTCATGGCAGTATAACCTTCGCCAGTCATTAAAAATAAATAGGCCTATGATTAATTAAAACAAGATTCAGCAATAAGAAACATAAAATTTTAAATAATTTTATACCTCAGAAGGATGTTGAAAGCAGTCACAATAGCAGCTGGAGGGGGACCTACTGGAATGCCCCACATTTTTGCACACTTGTCAATTAACGTTTTTTAATGACACGACATCGAAGTAGGAATTTCCGCTTAAAATAGCAAAAAAAAGCCATTGGTTTATATTGCAAATCACATCAAAGTTAGAGAAAGATCAAAGGCAGTTTTCTGGAAAATACAATCTAGCCGGTGTCTCCCATACTACGTTTAGGCAGAGGCGGCGCACGGGGGTGCAAACCCCCACCCCCCCCGGCGAAAGGAACAAAATCGCGATTTGGGAATTGAAATCAAATTTTGGCCAAAGTAAGCGATTTGGGTGCCAAATGTTAAAAATGTCCATTTTTTTTAGATTTGCACTGGCACAGACTTTCACTTTCCCTCCCCAAAAAATCAACCCCCCAAAAAGAAGTCTGACGACGCCACTGGTTTATAACACTTATTTTTTTACTTGGGTCTTTGGTGACGTGTTGTTGAAAAATGGAAGGGGTTATTACAATGCCTTTCATTACAAACATACACTTCTGAAATGGCAGTCCCCCCCCCCATCCCCCGGACTTAACATGTTCAACGTGGTTTATAAATATTAAGCAGTGAATCTGACAATTATCGGCCTACTAAGTTGATAGGAAAAAAATATCACAAGGCGGTGAATATTAGCCTCCCCCAACTTCCTTGCTGTGAACTTAAATACTAAATTTTGCCTGTGAGGTTGCTGAATTTTGAAACTTTAACCGGTTAGAAATTCTAAATCTGCCGCCAAATTGACTGATAGCTTACAGTGTCCAAGGCGATTTTTTATTACCAATCACAAATTGACTGCGTGTTGTAATACTTGCCAAGTCATTTTAGTGGACCATTCAGTTAACAAGATCCAAAATCTTCAAGTTTGAACCGGCAGTTTCAGTGAGTTTTGGCCGAATGTGAAAATAGTGGATGAGCCAGACCAGCAAAAGTAGCCTTATTGGGTCTCACCTGGGGGGGGGGGCCAAAGAGGGCACTGATACTAGGGGTGCCTAACACTATGACGTACCCAAAAATGTATGAGGCCCTTTCTGTAGGGGTTAGCTTAAGCGAGCTAGGGCTCGCCAGAGGATTATTACAGGGGTAAATTGAAAAGTGGTCCAAGGTTTGTTGAATTACATAACCCATTGTCGTATGATCACAAGGATTAAGGAAATAATGTTATAGTTTGTAATATCGCCGAATTACCCCTAGGAGGTTATAGCCGCAACCGTATGATAGGTCAAGGTGTAAATTTAGCTTCTACAGGCGTCAAATACTAGAAAACGATTCAATTTCAGTGGAAAGGTCTCATCTTATTTGTAATGTAATCACAAGAGAAATAAGGTATAGTTTGGAAAATGTACAATGATAGTTACCAAGTTACACCCAACACCCCTATATACCCTACGAGGTATAGGGGTAGTAACAATGAGGTGCGTCGTAACTTGTTAAGTTCACATGCGATGGTCGAAACTATTCTTATTTAATCAAATAATAAGGTGACGAACTATAATTGAAGTAGTAGTAAAAGTAACACTATGGGGCGGATTGCTATGCATGGTATCCTGGTGGGATCAGGTGTGTGGAAGCTATTTGTAATGTACTTTTCGTGTTCAGTTCCTTCCTGCATCGCCAAATTGTACACACGCATGCTGTTAAGGTGCGGCCTGTGTTATCTTGCAAAATGCCTATTGCCAAAGGTGATGAGGGATAGAGTCACGGGATAATAGTTATCTTAGGCTATGCTTTTAAGAGCAAATTCAAAAAAACAAAGATAAAAAGTAGGACAAATTTGTATACAATGAAAAAAACTCCATGTTCTATGGTTTGAATTTGAGAGGGATTGGGATTAGGAAGTTCATCTCCTTTATTGCACCAGGGAGGCTTGTACAAGAAGCATTAGGATTCAGTCCATTTGCGTTGGTGTTTGGTCACAAGTAAGGGGACCATTGAAACTTCTAACAGAAAAGTGGCTGTGGATTTGTTAGACTATGTGTCTCAATTTCAGACACAGGCTCCAAAGACCACAGGAAATTGCCAAACGAACGAAATCTCAAAACAGAGCCAGGACAAAATGAAAAAACATTGGTTATGACAAAGATGCCAGAGAAACAGAGTATTCAAACCACGGTGACAAAAAGTTTTGGCACTGTTTCCAATACCAAGGGCATCCTTTGCCAAAGCCAAGATTCTGGACGATATGCGATTGAGAACCAAAGTGGGAGGACCTTGACTATGTGATCAAAATACCAGGTAGTCGTAAAAGTCGACAATTATGTCAATAACTATGCTCAAAAAGTATAATGAAAAAGATGATAACATGAGCCTGCGTGTGTAGGTCATCATGTTAGTGATGAGTGGTGTTACCAACGATGACATCATAGAGTCAGTACTTGAACAAGACGGCACTGTAAACACAGAAAAATGATTATTGGTGTCAAATTGCAAAATTCGACATACTTGCCAATTAGCCAGAAACTAGGTCATCCCAGGGGAGTCAACAAGTATGAAATTAAAAGCATTTAATTCACATGTGGGAAACATAATTTCCTGATGTACCCAGTGAGACACCATGTCAATAACCCATCATAACATTGATTGTAGGGCCATTCAGATCCCAATAAAGCAACTCATTATAGGGGAAATCCTTAATCAGAAATGAGGGGACCAATATATACATGTAGCAATGGAATATTGAACAGAGCAATAGCTGAGTGGAGAATGCTCCCCATGTATTCTGGTTCCCAAACTGTGGTTCATTTCGTTTTGTTACAGATTTTACGGAAAGTCAACCTCTGTTCCAAAAACCGACTCATATCCGATCCGACGGATTGATGATTGCATAGATAAGTTGAAATGCCAAATTTGTTAGCTAATTTTTTTCTGATAGGGGTTTGTCGAAAGTCCCCCCACTGACCGTTGCCAAGAAAGTTCAGTCTTTTGTACGCCCGCGATGCCTATATCAATATAAAAGAATGGCATTGGTCTCAAAAATTCTGCCGCGACAATTTCAAAAACAGCGAAACATGGGAAGAATACAAATAAACTTGTTTGAGAAAATTATCCAGGAAGATTGACTGTGACTCTGGATGTGAAAAGTGATTTTTTTTGCCATGCAATGTCACTGAGGGTATAGTGTAGAGACAAGGGCAATTAGGCAATCACTGCAAAAATTGAAGCAATTGAGAAATTGCACCACCCAAAGAGCAAAAGAGATCTCATGAGATTTTAAGGTATGGCGGGTTTACAGAAAATAATGTCCGAATTTCTCCGACATTGCGTGTCACTGACTAACCTCTGAAGAACAAACGCAAAATTTGTGTGGTACAGAGCAATGTCAACAAGCGTTTGAGAAAATTTCAAGTTATTTTGATGATTTGCGCCAGTTTGATGGCGTCGACTTTCAGAAACAATTCAGGTTGCAGTTGATGCCAGGATGTAGGCTGTGTGGATTCTCAAGCAAGCAGGTGAAATGATGTTTTTTGTAGATCAACCTGTATGTTATTTCTCTAAGAAGTTTGACAAACATCAGGAAAAACTACTCAACAATTGAGAAAGAATGAAAATTGTGAAGTGTTACTTGAGTACAACAGTGCACCCAGTTCTAGTGTACACGGATCATAATCTGTTGACAAGATGAAAAAACAGAAATCAGAGAACGTGTTAGGCTGGAGGTTTAACTCTACAGACATAGACATATTCAAAGGAAAAAAAAAAATGTAGTAGCAGATGCTTGTCCAGAGCTGCCTAAACTTGGTCAGAAATTGAGGAATACAAACTTGTAAGATAGACTGAAGGCAGCAATACCAGAACATTATAATAAAAATGTAAAATTTGCAACGGTGTAAACTAGATATGTAAAATTAACCCACATAAATGGTTAAAGGGAAAGGTAAAAGCAGAATTTTGAAAAATTTTCCATTTCATTCAATTTTCTTTTAAGGGTAGGATGTTTGCATATTGACCTCCATTTTTTGTGATTAACATATTAATTTGATTCTCAAGTTATTTGAGAAAAGGGTTCTCATGGAACAAAGCACTTGTTTGATTTATGGAAATCCCCTTATGCTATAATTGAGATCAGACTCAGGTGTTATTATACTATAGTCTGAATTTTATTTTATTCTGTCAGTAAACGCATTTTTCGATGGTAAAATTCATTTGGAGGGGGATGTTGAATAAAAACAAAAAATCGTATTAATCGAGCGAAATATGCACAAGCGCTTCATAACAGATTCAATTGAATAGATTTTCGTAAAGTGTGAGACACTCTATATTTCTTTCCTTTGTTTGGCGTCAATTCAAAGAACGGATAAAGTGTCCTGAACATCGATGGGCTGGTTGGAGAGGAGGATTAGGCCTCGTAAATATTGGGTAGTTTGTTATGAGTGACCAAAATCTAAGCTACTTTTAAATGATTGGACAAACTGTCAATATTATTTCTGAACTCTGGAACAAGATGAAATAAATTTTAAACGATTTCTAGTATTCCTTAGTGACCTAAAAGACTTTGGTGAGCTAATAATAACTTATCATAATCATTTTCTCCTTTTCTGCCATGGTTGACTGCGTCAAGTATTGTTCAAGTTTGGTGTTTGGAATTGAATTTAAAAAAAAAAAAATGCTTTATAATATTTTCTTTCGTGAGAAAAGGGACCTTTTTTTTAAATTTTGCCTTATTTTCGCGTATCTGACATAGAATTTCTTTATTATAGTTATTGGGTAAAGCATACAGCATCTCAGAACGAATGAATCGTCGACACACGACGACCCCCCAAAAAGAACTTTTAATGAACTGCACAGGAATATAGACCATAACCGTTCAATTTTGAACATGTTAGGGCCTGGTATCTTGAACTAGGACGGCCTGACTGTTACATCCCGGGGCATATTGTATCGGTTTAGAGTTTAATACTATGGGCCATAACGTATTTGGCAGGCATGGATTGGCATTCAAAAACAAACGAAGTGACGTAGGGTGTAACTGGTCTATGTAAAAATCCTACTATAGATATATTGTGCGCAAGAGGTGAATGGGAATTCCACAAGGGACTAATTTAGCACCTGGAGTCAAGTTGTTATGCTTTGAGATAAAAACATAGAGTTGCACTGATCGAGATTCCCCTGAAGTTATTTATATAAAATGGTGCACTGCAGATGATGTCATTTATGTTAAATCTGATTTGACAGTGCTAGGTTGTGTTTATGCATGATCTAATGTTGCTACTAAAATAACCTATTTTTAGGTATTAGGAAAGGGGAATCTAGCTGTGAGTATTTAAATACTTGTCTCTGGAAGACTCAAAGCGCAGTTGTAACCAGAGGCTTTATACAGTAATGTTATAGCTAGTTTTTAATCTACAATAATGGTAGATTTTGTTATAGTGCCTATGATTTATAATATTTTGGAGATGCACCAGGCAGCTGATAGCTGCAACTAGTCTGCTTCGTCTTTTAAGCCAAAGAGCTTCAGTTTTGGAATCAAAAAGATATTACATTTTGGTGGTGGTCCTAAATGATGACATTAGCGGCATACTAATTAGAGGCAGCATCGCAAAGGTTTTGATCAAACGACCGGGATA
Source organism: Ophioderma brevispina (assembly GCA_023653785.1). NCBI lineage: Eukaryota > Metazoa > Echinodermata > Ophiuroidea > Amphilepidida > Ophiodermatidae > Ophioderma > Ophioderma brevispina. The sequence goes on along the minus strand of JAMKCH010056685.1, from coordinate 9,450 downwards.
CCAATATCTGAATAACGTAAAATGCAGATAAAAATATAACTTTGGCAAATATGAATGTCTGGCGGAAACCCGCTGCTGCGTGTGGCCCAAGTAGAGGGGTAAAGTTTCTATGGGGGTCAAATGTTTGGAATCACTGCTCTAATTGAATGTAATGATAGCTCAAATTATTCCTTAGGTACGCAGGAGTAAAAAAGTCATTGGGTCACATGCGGATAGTACCTCCCTTCACATCCTTTGGCGATTTTGGGAAAAATCAGCAACTTTCGATTTTTTTTTAAAGTGGGGGGGGGGGGAGTCAGAAAGGTCACATCTTTGGCATTTCTTTGTAACATATTTTAAAAAATGTTTAATGGTACTGATTCCAATGTAAATGCTTTTTGCACTATTCGGCATCTCTGTTGTTATAATGGAGGGGGGTACAAAATATCCTGTAGGACTCTATGGGATGGGAACATTATACCCCCTTTTCAAGGGAACCAGTTCCTATGCACAATTGAAAAGCATATTTTGATCAGTATCATGTAAATACTTTTTTGATATTTTTTACAAAGAAATCTGGATATTCCAAACTTTGACCGTTCTTGAATAAACGAATGACCTTTACGATTTTCCCAAATATCTGGAACAGAGACATCACAAACGCATGTGACCCATTGACTTTTTTACTCCTGTTACCTATGAATAATTTGAGCTATAATTCATCTTACGATTAGACATTTCAAACATTTGACCCCCATAGTCACTTTACGGCCCTCTCCTGGGGCGTACAAGACAAGTCACACGCAGCGCGGGTCTCCGCAGACATCCATATTCAAAAATTTGTCAAAATTCTAGTATTCAGATTTGTACCTGCAGTCGTTTGATCAAAACCGTCTAGGCTGCCCGGTCCTAGATGGTGGTATAAATCCCTGATGTGTGTTACTGTGGAATTTATTTGTCGTCGAGGGACTCATTAACTTGTTCGGGGCTTGAAACTGCTGGCCAAATTTACTTTGGCAGACTAAGAAGATTCCAATGGAATATTAACTGAGGATATACAGTGGGTTGAGAGCAAAGTAACAGAACGTGACTCTAATTGTGTCGCGTGTGCCATTTTGACGTTTAAATAACGAGATGTAGGTCTATACAATGGTGTGACATGGGAAGCCATTGTTGTATATCTTTAATTTGCTCTTCAAAGATAATTCCACCTTCAATCGATAAATTAGACCGAGCCACAGTCTTTGAATCAAGTAGTCAGTTTTTCGCTCTGTCCAGGGATTCACATTTGAATGGCACGGAGCCCTAATAAGCAAATGACTCCCGAAAACTATGATAAGGGTTTGTCTATGTGATGTCAATAAACTAACATGTATGTCAATAAGTGGTATCTAACGGGTCAAAAGCTCATGATAGAGGAGTAAGTTCTAGTGAAACACTTTTCAGATGGTGGCATATTTTGGGCTACTAATATAGGCAATACTTTAAAACCTCAATAAAGGTTGTCATCCGATGCTGTTCTCTTCATTGGTATGATCATTTCACTCCTCCGAGAAACGGTACTACATTTATCAAGTTAATTATTTTTTAATATGACTTTTTGAGTGATGGATTCGCCTTATAAACGTTAAAGGGCATCGGTGGGAATTGCGACGAATTTGTGGGGTTTAAATATCTGTCCACTTTATTTCTATCTGGACATTTGCTTCGTTGTTCATTGTAATGCAATCGTGGACAGAGCGCAAACAGACTACTTGATTAAAACGATCTTATCTTGGTCCTGTACCTATCAAGGTGAATGCATATTGGCAGCAATTCAAGAGTTATGAACTAAGCTTTCAGATGATACACACGATGTTAAATATATGTTACTTAAAAATCAAATGGCTGGACATCAATCAGGGTCAAGGTTTTTTTACTCACGCCTGTATAAGTGGTGACTTGGCATACTGTCATTTTGAAGTCTTCTCTGTGTCTGGATGCATCGTTGAACTGCACGCTTCTTTACACTCATCTCGTGGACTCTAATACCATAATCTAAATATTGTGTGTAATTTTATTATCTGTAATTTTGTTTTGGGACATACCAGAATTCTTGGAACAAATTGATCTGATAAAATCATTAATCTGTTATTATAAAACTTTAGATGCACTTTTGCACAGTCCATTTATTTGTGTTGAAAGGTCTGTCTGACCTTTTGACATCCACGAGACGACATAACAGAATGGCAGCCCTCTCACTATGAGTTACAATTACTTCTGATCCACCCAGGACAATGTTCAGTGGGGATTGGTATTTGTACTGGCATTGTTATGAGCTTTACCTTCATGTTTTGCTGAGCTAATCATATTATCCATACTCACACAGAGGATGTATTTTCTAAGTATACTGTGAATGTAAGCTACTGAACAGGTGCTCATGGGTAATTGATAATTGCCATTGGCTCAATAGTGATCTTATCAATGCTAGGTAGTTTAGTACTCTCAAATTGTGGCATCACTTTTTCAATAGGGGCCAATTTAAGTTTAAACAGGGGTCATAACTTTTAAATCATGTTAGTGATTGTTAGCAACCACAAAATCCTTATTTTAGCCAGTATTACCGTCTCTGCGGCTAAAATTGACGTAAATTGCGGTTGCAGTGTAATTGCCCCAACTTGAGAAATTCTATAACTGGCATCAAATTAAAGTTTTCGCATTTTTGCCACACATCAGTGTGTAAAGAAATGTTTATAAGGCCTAAAATGTTTTAGGTAAAATTATGAGAAAGTTACAATTTTGGGCCTCATGTAGAAATGGACGCAAATTGTGCCTTTCTGTTAGCCGGCAAGTTTGCTATCACATCAAAAGTCAAAAATCTGGAGGTCACAAAAGAAGTTTGGATTGACTTTTTGTTCAAAGCATTCATACTGGAAATACCTGTAATATTTGTTTTGATTAAATCTTTCTCCTAGAAATATCCCTCATGTAAAAAATTCTTGGGTGGAATGCCCATCATCAATGGATCAAATAATTGACATTGTAGTGTGGGTGTGGACAGAAAATTGGATGTGGTTGTCTGTGTGAGGTAATGGTTGCTATTTTCCTGCTAAAGGAAATAGTCAAGATTTTTGTCAATCTCATTTGACTTACATTCCAATAAAATATAGGTACTAATACATCACGTATTCCCGAAGAAATAATACAATTTGATCAGTGGGGTAACCAGCGGGGGGCAGGGGAGGCCGAGGCTGCCCCCCCCCGCGGACAACTAAAATTGGGGACGGTGTAAGCTAAAAAATGGGACGAGAGAGGGGGGAGAAGGGGAAAATATGGGTTACCCGCGAGCGATCGAGTCCGGGAAAAAAAGGGGAAACTCTGAGTCTTGCCCCCCCCGGAGGCTTAGTGTTCTGGTTACGCGCCTGAATTTGATGTAAAATGATACAAAATAGAGCATTGTTAATTTTTTGCTTTTTTTGGTCTCCACATACAAGATAACGGGGCGGATTTTTCGCCACGCTTTCATTGATCAAAAGCGCACAATGTGGCTCATCCTCGTGACGTCCAAGTGATGACCAACACATCGTGGTGACTCGAATTGTTTATTGCTGACACGGTAAGATTTGATGGATTAATGAATAATAATAAATTTGAAAAATGAAGTTGTCAGAATGAACATATTTTTGGTTCATTTCGTGGTTTTTTATTATTATTGGAAGTGGCCACATACTGGCGATATGAGGGTCACACGACGTAAATTATGGATGGTCACACTTTGACGTCCACCATTTCCTGCGATGTGGATTTGTCGGAACCGTTTTCGAGTAAGCTATTGGGCGGGGAAAATTAAAGAGGGCAAAATACTCAACCAATTTGGACAATTTTCAACTTTATTTTGATTTATAGTAGATCTACGTTCACTTAAAAAACTTTCCATCCATAACGCACTTTTCCAATATTCAGAACATGACATATTTCCTTTAATCAGTGTCATTGCATAGACTGATTGTTAGGTTCTTTTGAACATTAATGAACACACTGTTTGTTGTATAATTCAACTAGAGGATGTTTCTTATGTTTTTCAAAAAAATAATTTGTCGTAAATTTAACATCGTGGTGAAAGAGGTTTTGATCTTTGTCCTTTCTGTGGGCTCAACAGGTCACTAAATAACATCCAGCATCGTTCAGAGATGCTCACCCAGATTTTATTATATTCCATCCACTTCAGGAATCAGTTTTGTATATGATTGTTACTGAATAGGTACTGATGTTGAAGACAGTGTATAATCAGAGTCGATAATGTCAGAGCACTTATATTGTTGTCATATCCCGATTGACCTCGGTATCCCATCCCAGAATCCTTAAATTTTATTGTACTTTTTAGAAAATAAATAAATTAAATAAATTTAATTAAATACTTGAGAGCGCGGACGGGTGGCAGTGTTATGCCATGTTTGTTGAGCAGACTAACCTAAAGCTCATGCGCTGAATGAAGCAAAATAGCAAACTCATCCCCCCGCAAAGGGTACTATTATTTTTAGAAAAATTACTTATTTGTCAAAAGGAAAGCGGTGGTTCTGTAAATAATAATAATATTTTCTTACAATTTCATAAACATGCATATACCCATGTTTTCATCTGATGATAGCAGAACAACAGCTAAGATCAATAATTCATTCAGGAAAGTGTTGACAATTTTGGTGCCCATGAAGGCATTTTTGGGCAGCGCAATAGAGAGAACTGGTGCAGAGAAGAAAGGCCCTGATGGATAAAGCAATATTAAGAGAGGAGGAAGGCTGACGCAAAATAGCGGGGACACTTCACCCCCTCCCCCCCCCCCTCATCTGTCCTGTCCCTGGTTCTCTGATGAATTTGCCTGAATTCAGTGGATATTTTGTTTGGGGGTGTCAATACTTTCAGTTATGTAAACGAACAACAGGTCTGAATACACAGCTAAAACTTACAGACTTGTTTAGTTAGGATCTTATCAGCCTCCAATCATACGTGGACTCTCAGTTCTTCTGTTACTTGACACTTCGGGAAGGGAATTCTTAGTGTACTATTGCTGGTAATGTGTTAGCTAACGGCAACGTTGAAATTTAACGTTGACAGCAGCGTAAAGGCTGTCGATCAAAAAATTCCACCTTTTTATGGCGTGTCTCATCCTCTCTCACGGGCGGTTTTTCTCACAAGACGCAACCTGGCTGTTACTCCTAATCGTGACCAGCAGCCCGAGTGTTTCTCAAATCAGGTGTTAGCTCAGCGGGATGGGTCAGAGAAAACGTCTGGTTGCCCACACTAAAGTTGTAGCAAAGCATATTACCTAAGATCCTAAATGCCACTTTTGTCACTTTCATAAATCACAGAGCCGACCCGTCTTGTGCTTAGAGGAAAGCGCTCTAGTATCTTAACCCACAAGATACGCCGCTATCCCAACCCCTCCTGTTTGCGGTGGATCATCAGTTGTTAGTCATGTCCTCTAGGGACAATAAGGGATATAGTCCAGCAGTCCTGGAAGAGGAGCGATGGCGACTAGCACTACTGTTGGCCGTTAGAAGTGGGCACAATCAGGAGCTGTAGGTAGTCTATAATCGGTGAGAGATCGGGGACATATACTCTAGAGCTACGTCCCTTTCGCTTCTTCACTCGCCTGAGACTACTAGTTGGATACTGTGCAAAATTAAGGTTGCGGAGGGTAGCTACCCAGAGGGGGGAGGGCACTCCCCTATGAACCTGGACATGGGTGTAAGACGCGTGCTTCCAAACCAGGGCCATTCGGGTGACCACTGAAATAGGGGTCTTGGGTGATAGCCAAATGCCTCGAAATTGGAGTTCCGAATGACAAATTTACAAAATTTTCCAAAATGAGGTCTTTTGGGTAAAGATTTTTTGGGCACTAATTTTCTAAACAAATATGAATCTTTGGTGAAAATTTTCACCCAAAATAGGGTCCTATTGTTGATATTTTTAAAATTTTAGCAAAATATGGGGGCTTTCTGTCTTTGGGTGCAAATTTAAAAGTGGTCTTTGTGACAACAAGGGGCTTAACAGCCTTAAATACACGCGTCACTTCCAGATGGGAGCCCCCCCCCCGCGGGGTAGCTATCGAGACGCGTATATTCCCTCTCAGAAGTGAAAAGGGATACGCTAGCGATCACCACCTACCCTGCGTGACCTTAAGGACGCACCCAATGTTTATCCACCTGCAAGGTCTTGGGGAGATTGTATTCTTTATACGCATTTGGAGAAAACAATTTGGGTTTATGGACGATTCACCGTGTCGATTTCACCGCGTGTTGGCGGTTACTCATCGAATTTAGTGCGCGTCTTGCGTGAAGGCCTATTTCACGGGTAGCGTTACGTTTTATATATGTTCTGTTTGGCGCCACACGAGACATAACTGCTAGAAATGTAGTGTATCAATATTTTGAAAAAAAAAATTAAAAAAAAAAAAAAAAAAAAGACTTTTGATGAAGCAAAATGCTCCAAAATTCAAAAAGGACCATTTTATGGAGATTAGTCACTTTTTATGAACCATATAAAGTCGCTACACTTTTTGAAGTCCGCACCCCCATGCGCCCCCCCCCCCCAAAAAAAAAAAATCTGGCTACGCCCTGGCAGTGCCTGAATTTAGCGACTCGCTTAAAGCTTTTAATGGTCATCCTTATAACAGTCAACTCAAGTCGCCGTCAAAATAGGTCATTTTGCTTCAAAGATGTAAAAGAATTTCATTTCCTGGGCACATTCAGTATTAGCTAAAACATACTTAATAAGGTATCCTAGCCGCATATAATCTCGCTTTTTAATTCGGGTATCAACACATTCCCTCCATGAAACATACCCTTGACAATATGCCGTGAACTGACACGAAATAAAAAAGTCAGAGTATAATCACGCAGAGCGCTAAAGAAATGAACAAGTGATATGCATTAACGCTCTCCAGAATCAACAAGTCTCTGTTTTTGAACCAATCCATAAGCATGGCAATGTGCAATACTGTAGCTGAAACACATATATCATTAATTAGGTATAAAAGGTGTAAACAATCGCACAAAAACGCTTTTATGATTCCTGTTAGAACACTGGTTAAAATTTGCTGTTTAAAAAGAGGTGTTTAAAGTGCTGTTTAAGTTTTAAAAAACACGTTGTTCAAGTTGTAAACAACAGGGTTTAGTTTTGTTTGTTATAACATTTGTCTTGAACAAGTTTTATCAGTTTAAACACTCGACAATCTATTAACGGGCACTGCTGTTTACCCTGGTCATATCGCTCAAACCTGTTAAAAGTTAAATTAAACAACTTGTTAAAAAATTTGAATAAAGCAACTGATGCTTAAACTTTTACAACATGTTTTTATTTTTAAGCAGTTACTTAAATTTCAGTTGAGCGATGACGAGGTCAATACATTGTTGTTAATGATTTTAACAACTTGATTAATTTTGTTCTCACATGTAATGATAAAACTTGTTAAGAATAATTTTTGTGGGATCCTGCAAATGCCGGGATCACATGACATTATTGAGGAATATTTACACAGACCAGTTGCATTGTGGGATAGGACTCAACACACCCGCTGAGATAAGTGTTTGTACTTGCCTACTTACGAGTGGTTGCAGTGAGAAACACACATACTCATAAAGCGCATAGTCGTCGCATGGGAGGGGTTGAAGGTAGGGTCTAGGACCATATCAAAACCTTTTCGCGCAAAATCTCACTTTTGGCCAATTGAAAAAAGCATGATTGCCCTTTTCATAGAACTTCTTGTCGGAGTGCGAAGACTGATCTGTTTAGTTCTCTTCGCTATCATGTCAAAGTAGACATACGTAATGTAATTGTTTACAGAGCTGTAATAATTTTGCCATTCGGAAGTTATATTATTTTAGCTCAAAATTGGCTATAGAAGTGAATTTTGTCCAGATCACTGTCCCATGTCTCAAGGGCAGGTGGCTCGGCGGTCTATAGGCGCTGACTCGTCGGCAAGAGTATAGATCGATTGAAGCGCCCTGTTGCTAGCCTCCTCGAGAGTCGGTCTTCTCTGGTCATACTCAATATTCCCTATAAAGTCGGAAATACATAATCGCGCAACTGTGATTATGGCATTTCGCCTCGATCCCACCCATTGCGTAATATGTGCTCATGGTTTTCTGAGAGTCGTGTACAAGGTCTTGACACTCCTGAGCACGTAAAAAAGGTGCAGACCTTGTCGAAAAGACGTAGGGGACCTTCCAACCCGCACTAACCAGGTGGACGTGGTAAGAGCCTAATCCAGCATGGAAACTTTTGAGGCTTTCGCCCAACATGGAGGACTAGCTTGAGATGTGTCAGTGAGGCTTCCACCTGTTCCAACTATGGGAAACATGATACAGACTGCTATAACCAGACCTACTAATAGCTCTCACAATGCAAATATGGGCCATGGAAATAGTGAAACACTCACCACATCATCATCATCATCATCCTTCGTCTGCGGAGCAAAGGCGATTGCACAAGATTTCAACCATGCACAGCTGTCTTTGGCAAGTGCGGGCTATCTGCCTCCAGCTTGTATCATGCCTTTACCATACCCTAGCACACGTTGGATGTAGGCTAATAAGAGGTGCGTGGACGTCCCAGGTCTCCCTTTTGCCATGGGTTGTATGTGTAGAGAGCGTATCTTCTGGCAGGGCCTCTTCCTTCCTTCTTCCTGCTGGCAGACTAAGGATGTGTCCAATGAAACTCAGCTGGCGATGTCTTGCAAGGTGGATAAGAGGCTCAGTGTCTATCATTGAATAGAGATGGTGTTTGAGATCACGTCTTGCCGTTTTATGGTCCAAGCATAATCATATACAGGAGGTAGAAAATGCGTTGATTAATTTACTTTCCATGTCTTGTGATGGCACCCAGGATTCACAGCCATCGAGTAGGATGGTCCACAGACACAGTGTGTTGAATAACTTACTTTGGCACAGGCGGGTAAATAATAATAATTTACTGGGTGGGCCCAACTTTGATTAATTGACCCAAAAAGAGGGAAACATAATTTACTGCATGGGTGGGCCAACGTTAGTTTCCCAGACATTTGCTATTTATAAAAAAGAAAACACACAAACGAAAAGCAATGGGTTATTTTATTAAACTTTTAAGTATTATCCCATCACAAGATTTACTGCATGTATACCTATATCCAACATCAAGAGGACATTTCCAGAAAAGGCACTCATTTTTTTTTCAAAACTTTTTTACATTTTAGGTTCTTACCCATGTATTAATTACAACGAGTGAATAACGTTCCAACTCCGTCTTTATTAAAAAAGATTTAGAATGCTTCTCTATGGGGTCGATTAGGACGTAAAAATAAGTTCACAATATGTTTTTGGTTTCTTTCCGTTTGTGTTGTTTCAATAACCTTCAAACGTTCTCAGTAGTTTGTTCTACAACCAATCAAATTGCGAAAATTTTTGTACCTAAAAATATCCTTGGGTCTCTTTAATGTTGTATTATGGTGGTATTGAG
>JAMKCH010056683.1:0-13109 GCA_023653785.1 Ophioderma brevispina | reverse complement strand
TGCAACAAAAACCCAGGGGTTGGCGGTATTTCCACAGCCCGGGGAAATTTCCCGGGGCGGTAAATACCGGTATTTACCGGTATTTACCACCAGGCATATTTTGACCAAAACGGGAAATACTGGGAAATACCGGAAATACTCAAAAGTGACATTTTCAAAACTTAATTTTATTTCAAAAACATGAAAACAACTAACAACACAGATAAGCACTCTTTCTGCAATAAATGACCCAGGGGAGGGGGTTGCTGGCATTTTCATTTTATCACTAAATTGGCTATTGGAACCGAGTCTTTTGATTCTATGTGGATTCTTGCACATTTCAATTATCCATATACTTACAACAAGTATTTAATACATCAAAATGACTATACTTGTAAGTGGCTAAATAGCAAAGAGAGATAATCTCATAAAATGCACAGGTAAAGAAATTGAACTTTGTTACAGCAGACAGTGTTGTGTACATGTTGAGAAATCACAAGTACTTGTTAAGATGCACAAGTAAGAATTGGCTGGATGCAGAACATCCTTAACTGCATGGCAGCTTTTATTCTACATTCTATCATTCATTTCTAATTTTATCCTCTTGTAATTGCACTTCTCTTTTCATAGCAACCAAACGCCTATAGTGTGACACCTCATTATGAAAATTTAGAGCTCTGTAATTAATCTCCTGAGTTCATTTTACAATTAGGCACCGGAAGTTTTGCGAATTGGCGCAAAACGCGCACAAAATCGCGAATTTTTGGTCTATCACGATTTTGTTCGTCCATCGCGAAGAAATTTCACGATTTTGTAAAAAAAACACCTTTTTTAAATGTAATTTGCCAATAAACAAACACCAAACTGATATTAAATCATTATTATGCAAACGTCGGCGAAAATTGATGAATCACCAAGCTTCCAATATAGGCCAAAAATATAGTCCCAAATGGATAAATAAATTCTAGCTAGAACCCTACTCTAACCTTGATTAGTTGAACACACGGATGACCCGACCATTTTCATTTGTTGAAGCGTCATGATTAGGTTGCGCTTCTGGTGCATTGCTTAAAGGAGGATGGCTCGATTGTAAGGACTTTGAATTTCATCTTGATTTAGATGGTCTTCACCCCAAAAAAAAACCCCATCTGTAAAGTTTCGCTGCCGATATTTGAAATCCGGTTTTTGATACGAGAGCTATAAACGTTGATTTGTCAGCCCCATAGAGTACGTTGTAAAATTAATATTGGTCGACCAAAATGGGGCACATTTTCGCTATGGAACTTCCAAACCAAAAATCCCTTGGCTCTAAGGATTTCAACGGGTTAAATGAGAAAATAGTAGCTTCTTCTGATACCAAAATGTGACCACTTCGGTAAAATTGGGGCTTCTGGGGACGAGGTCATTAGCGATTAGGGCACATGTACTTTAAACAATGCATGCTATCAAAGCTATCAACGCATGGTATCGGGTCTTTGTTCATAAATTGGTTTGTCCATGGGATAATTAATCTCTTCGGAAATAAAACAAATTCGGACTTGGCCGCGGTAGAGGTATTTTCCCGGACGGGAAATCGGTAGGTAGGATGCGGAAGAAGAGACGGAAACACACTTCCCAAAACATTCAGGGGCAAGAGTGGAAAACCCGTCACGCAATCACGTCAGTCGAGACGGGGATTCCCAATCAGCACGTGCGAAAGTAATATTCTCGGGAGATGCAAAGGCCTCAGCCCGCGGGCAGCGGCATTAGACATCTGATTCAAATATTGTATTTGGATAATAAGGGAAAAATAACAGGGTGATAATGATGTGTTCTTGTAATTTTTCAGCGGAGGGGAAAAAGTAAGAAATAGGAGTTTTGTCAAACTTTGGATAGTTTGAACATAGTTTTTGCAAAGACTTCGTGTTCCTGGTTGACTAGTACTAGGTAGTGGTGCAACATAAGGAAACGCATTTTCGCGATTTTTGACTTTAAAAATCGCGCATTTTCGCGCCTTTCAAAATACGGGCCGCGCATTTGCCGGTTTTAAAATCGCGCAAACTCCGGTGCCTAATCTTAATGTAGGTGCACAACAAAGGGTTCCATAATACGGCATGTCATATCAAAAACATGCCTTTAAGTAATAAGCGCAGCTCAATATTTATTGAGCTCCTGAAAGTCTGTTGAGGGAAAACGTAGGAGCTCTGAGCACGTGAGCTCCTCAGAAATGAAAGGTCTGATGGTCACACCAGGTATTAAGCCTTATCTGATTAATCTAATTATGCTATTACTTTTGATGGTTTATTATAAGAGAAAGATTCAGTAGCTTCCAACAATGCATTGCTTCCAAGGAGGTTTGTACAGTACTGATGTGAAGCGGTAGTGATGAACATGGCTAAATTGACAGTACTTATCACAAACTTGCATTAAAGAGGGTTTATCCTAACGATTCCCCTGACAAACTGTACAAAAACTCCAAGGAAGCAAGCAGTGGGGAAAGCTTACTATATGCTCCTCTTGTTTATTATAATCAATTAAAAAAAACAAAAAAACTAAAAATTGAATTTGAATTAAACCCTTTCAAACATACCAAGATGATTACCACAACATTATAAACATGATAAAATATAGTTATTTGAGGTTAACCCCCATGAGGTCTTCAAATTGTACTTTCATCCCAAGTATTCCAGGGTATCGACCAGGTATTTCCCGGTATTTCCCAGTATTTCCCGGTATTTACCAGTATTTACCGGTATTTCCCACTATTTCACGCCCTAGGTGCACAAACAGATGCAAAAGAAAACAATACATGAATAAATCGTACACGTGTGCACTAGGAGAAAGGTTGTGTCAAATGGGGATTTTCAGGTGCCTGGATGAAATTACAATAAATGTGTACCATATAAGTAAACTCCTGCCTACAATAGATGATGTATATGAATATTATTCTGACAGTGGAAGAACAGGCGGAGGCGGGGGCAGGGGGGAAAAGTTTCCCCTGACGACTTGGAACGGGAAAAAAATTGCAAAAATCATGCTAAATCAGCCGTTTTAGCTCAGGCTTATGTAGTAGGCAGAGCTATTGTTATGGCAATGTGTTGACTCTATCTATCTATCTATTACTCTGTCTGTTAACACTTGCCATAATGCATTCGTGTTGCCAAAAACGCTTGGGACGATTGGAGCGAAAAATCGGTCGGAATAATCATTGACCAGGCCCCATGTGGGGTGTTCACGATTGGGTCAAAGGTCACGTGGGCCGATTAAAGGGGCATTCTTTGAAAATCTATAAATTCCTTCTTGTGACACAAATCAATTGTTATAATCATTAGACTTGGTGAGAAGAAACCGCTGACCCAAGGTCCATATGGGGGGTGTTCACAGATTGGGTCAAAGGTCATTGTGGGCCAATTAACGGGGCATTCACGACAAATCTATAAAGTCCTTCTTGTGCCCAAATCAATTTATAATCACTAGACTTGGTTAGAAGAACCGCTGACCCAAACTCCATATGGGGTGTTCAAGGATTTGGGGTCAAAGGTCACGTGGGCCAATTAAAGGGGCGCATTCTTTGAAAATCTGTTTTTGTTTTTTAAATTCATTTATGGTGTGCCACAGATCAAGTGCTATAATCACTAGACTTGGTTGAAGACCGCTGACCCAGCTCCATAGGGGTGTTCACAGATTTGGGTCAAAGGTCCAGGGCCGATTAAAGGGGCATTCTTTGAAACTCTCATAAATTCCGTCTTGTGCCACAAATCAATGATATAATCACTAGACTGGTCAGAAGAACGATGACTTGAGGCCATGTGGCTGTTCGAAGATTTGGGTCAAAGGTCACATGGGGCCGATTAAAGGGCATTTCTTGTAAAATATATAATTCCTTATTGTGCCCACAAATCAATGTATAATCACAACTTGGTTAGAAGCACCGCTGACCAAAGGTCACATATGGGGTGTTCACAGATTTGGCAAAGGTCACATGGGCCAACAATTAAAGGGGCATTCTTGAAAATCTATAAAGTCCTTCTTGTTGCCACAAATCATTGTTATAATAACTAGACTTGGCAGAAGAACCACTGAACCAAGGCCCATTATGGGGTTTTTCACAGATTTGGGTCAAAAAAACAGGGCTGATTATTAAAGGGGGCAGTCTTTGAAAATCTAAAAAATCATTCCTTCTTGGAGCCAAAATCAATTGCTATAATCACTAAATGTTCTAAGAAGGACCACTGTCCAAGCCCGTATGGTATTCACAGATTGGTTCAAAGTCACACATGGGCCAATTAAGGGGGCAATCTTTGACAAATCTATTAAATTCCTCCTTGTGCCACAAATCATTGTGATGCGATCAAGCAAATGAGTGAAGTTCTGGTCCAAATTTGTTTTTACTTTTCGGTAGCTGTATGCATCAGATAAAAAGACATTTTGCTGAAATCCCCATTGAAAAATTGACAATAATTGCAAAGATATAATCAGTTGAACGGCGTGGAAAAAACAATAAGGACACAAATAATTTTGCTCCTTGTTGCGATATATATCATAATCACTCCAGACTAGGACTTCCGACCTCATTTTGCTTGATCCACATCACATTTGTGCTATACACCCCAATTATGGCTCAGAAGAACCCCAACTGACCAAAGGCCCATATGATGGTGTTCACCGATTTGGGTTAAAGGTCAATGCGGGCGATTAAAGGGGCAATTTCCTTTGAAAATTAGAAATTCCTTCTTGTGCCACCAAAGCAAGGTTCTATTATCAACCAATTCCGACATTTCAGCTTGTCCCAGAAAATTTCCATGTTTAAAACTAAAATCTGGCCTACTTGTTACTGATGATATTGAGGACCCAGAATTTAAATATTTTAAAATATAAACCCTTAAAAGGGTTTTTAGATTTTGCACAAATGATTTGAAGATCTCAGATTATTAGTTATCAGGTAAAGGGGGCTCTAATTTTTTAATATGGGGAATTTTCGGCTTAACCCGGTATGGGCTAAGCACATGATAATTCCTCGTATCAGAGCGACGCTCCTGTGAAACCCAATAACAACCTTTATCATACCAAATAAGTCATTCTAAATATATTATAATAACAAAATGTGCCAGTTCTTTCTTAAAAAACAAATTGTCTTCTGCCAAGTAACGTATTAAAACCAAATTCATGCCCATCGTGTCTGAAGAAAACAATTTAACCCCCGCTCGGTACACGGATCAAGGCGAGTTACGCGGTCATGGACCTGATATAATGCGTAGTACGTGCTGAATACGCACTCACTGACCGGATACGAAAATATATCCAGTAGGCGGTGCCCTTTGATCTCTCCTTAGTGGTATGATAAAGTTAAGGCTAAGACCTGAAAATTTAATTCCAAATCCAAGCCAGAGAGATTTTTGGTGAAATTTTCATTAATGGTCATTTATGACTGTTGGGCCTTGTAATTTGTATGGATCATTTTGATACCTAAATCTCATTTTGGCAAAAATGCAGATAGCCCTTAGTTCCTATTTTTTGCACTTAACCCCAATTTCCTTTGTTCCAGTTACAATGTAAAAATTGTGAAAGAAGCTGCATAAAAAGTGATAGAAGTGAAACTGCATTTTCCATGAATAATTTCCAACAACTGAGAGTTAAAACCCTAATGACTTAAACCAGAGAATACTATACTAGGGAATTCTGTGGAACATGGTTTGCACTTAACCCACAATAAAGTTAAAAATGTTATGGCAAGGCCAAGAAAAAAGGTTAATCTCGGCTTCCTGTGTGCATAGGCCTACATGTAGGTGTAAAAAAATACATTTTACTGATTTTTATAAGGTTTTCAAGAGATTTTTAACATCTTTTCATGAACTGGTCAAGAAAAAAGCACATAGCTTTTTTGACTAAAAGAAAAACGCAGGCTGGCATTTAGGGTTTTAACAGGAAGCTGAGACTTTATCCGAGCAAATTTTCAATACTTAACATTTTCTCATGCAGCTATGATAAGCCCGATGAAAAAGAGGGAGGACCAGGCCCCTCCACTTCCAAAAGTAGAGGGGCCATGCCCTCCCCGTTTCTGCCACCGCTGCTCTATGGAAAAGTCAAGCAAATTGGGATTATGAGTCCTAACTTTCACAAAGAGATTGCTATTCTGTGATCATATCTGACATTTTAGAGGAGCGCTATCAATACACCATCAATACAATGTATTACACAGAGACAGGTTGTCAATGAATTCTGATTGGTAAATCAAGCGGAAGAACTAGGCCATCAAATCAAAGATACCACTTCACTTTCAGTGGATTTTATGCAGTAAGCATCAGCTTTCATTCAAATGTCACCCACGAGATGTACAAGGGATGCGGTGTGCATATTTGAGGATTACGGTTTAATTTTATTAAGATGTATTTTTAGTCATCATATCTGTACTAAAGCAATACTCTTTAAAATGCAAATCTTTATTGGGGGAAAAATAACTACCGGTGTCTTCAGATTCTGCATTTTTGAAAAATAATACGATACACAGTACACCTTTTTGCTCAAGCTGTATCTAAATATGAATAAGAACAAACTTTTCTTTTGTTATGATAGTCTCCATTTTTAACCCTAGTCCTGTGTGCACACAGTGATCAACATTTCTCCCCAGGTTGCTGAAATCAAATAAATAACAATAGACATATTGGTCCGCTATTTTAAACAGCGGTGGTAGCCATGTGCAGTGAGATTAACAGTGAACCAAGACTAATGACATTGTGTTGTAGAGCCCTAATTACTTATCTACTAAAATTATACCAAATATTTCCTTGCAACTAGGGGATTGTCAAATGTAATTCATATTTCCATTGGAATTCAAGTTCAGGTATAATAAGGGAGAAAGAGAAAAGAAGATGAAAAGTGATTATTTCGATTGGGAGTCCCTGTGGATGGCCTGTAGTAGAGGCTGTGTGCTAGGTAGAATTAGCTGGGTACCAATTATCAATTTTTACTAGTAGGTTACTCTAAAAATAGTAATTTTTTATTCATCATAGTCAGTTTTTTCAGTCTCCGTTTCTTCTAATTAGATAGGGCTAATGCCATCGAGTATAAAGATTTTTCTGGCAAGGGCAAGCACTAACATATAAAACTAGTCTTTGTATTCTTGTTCAATTCGTCAGGAAATCCAGTTATGCAAGTATTGAACTGATGGTGCTGTATATGAAACAATTTTTTGGAAATTTGAGTTCACATTGTTTTTGGGGGTATTTTTTGTATTTGACCCCTGATTTCCAAGCGGTGGACATTTTAGGGCATTTTTTCTACAGCATCACGGTGTCATAGCTGCCCTATGGTGGATAATGCTAGCCTTGATAGATGCACTTGCAGCCTAATGTTTTACCTGGGTGGTCAGGGGCTGCCAATTACATGTTTCTAGCAGGGGTCATGGAATTTAGCAAGGACACCTCCCAAGCTCAGTACCTCTGGACAGACAGAGAGGCATTTGTAATATGCTTGTAATCAGTAGTTTTGACAATGGATATAGTATAAAATATACTTTTTACCATTTCTGTACATTTCAAAAAATGGTTATATTTTTCCAAAATTGTAACCTTCCTCTGTGGGTATGTGATATGTGTAGTCTGTGCATGTCTTCTATCTGGCTGTTGAATGCGTGTTTGTGGGGTGTTGTGTGTGGTGTGTGCGTGGCATGCATGCCGTGCATGAATGATGCATGCATACATACCTATAATGGATGTATGTATTGTACGTAGTTGATGTGGAGAGAAAAAGCGTGCACTGGCAATTACAATAATAAAGTATGGTCCAAACTAAAGAATGCTGTAATAACTTAGCTCATTATTACGGCATTCCAGGGTATATAAAACATATTATCTGTATTATATGTAAAGTCTTCGACTGTACTAATTGGAGAGGACTTATGAAAAAGTGATCCTTTGTGCTCACACTTGAGCTTTTTGTAACAGAATAAAAACCTATTTGTATCGAAGGATTGAATGATTAGGTTACGTGTTTCAGACAGTTATATTTATTTTATAGTGTTTAAAACAGATACATGTGTGCCTTTTGTCTGTCTGGTCATTTCAGTTAATTTAAGGTTGTAAGTTGTTTCTCTCCTGCCAAATCTTAGCCAATTTCAACAAATTAGGTCAGAAGAACTGTGGGTCCAAGCTTGGTTCATATAGGGTGTTCAAGATTGGGCCAATTAAGGGGCAATCTTCGAAAATCTATGAATTTGTTTTTCAGTCACAGATAAATTGCTAAATCCAAATTTGGTCAGAAGATCCACAGCCCAAAAACCCATATTGGGGGTTTAACAGATTGGATTCAAATGGTCACATGCATATTGAAACCACATTGTTGGAAGAATCACTCAAGTGCTGACACGTGACCCATATGGGGGTGTCAACAGATTGGGTCAAAGATAGAGGGGCTGATTAAAAGGGGGATTTGCAGTTCAGGGTTGAAAGTTATATAATTTGTTTCTCTTCTCCTAAACAATTGAGCCATTTGCAGCCTAGCTTGGTCAAAAAGCCACGCACTATGGGGTGTGTCACAGAATGACAACCAGACCCCTATATGACCTTTAAAACACCATCATACAAGTGTTGCACATTGGCCGATCACAAAGAGAGGCAGACGTGGGGTTTGGAGAAACCATCTTGTTCGTAATTACCGAAATTTTTTGTACCAAGTCAAGTTGGTTATCATAGTATTTGTATTTGAAAGTAAAAATAAGGGCGTCGCAAAAAATTATTGTCCTCTTTGAATACCCTCACTTGATAGGCTTCGCATACGTTGTGATGCTTGGTTTTTCAATTCAAATCATTGCTTGTCTCAATGTGAAAACTACGCATTGCAGAGAGTGACATGGGGTTATATGAATATTGTTAAGTGTTATCGAATTTGTATAACTGTTGTGCATGATATTGGAAAAATATGCTGTGCAAATGTGTACCAGTATACCATGAAAACCATGGATGTATGTAATGCAGGTGTCTCAAACGAAAAATCAATTTACTAGATTGGTTGATACTCAACACATTAACGAAATGTGGAAAACAGATGTGTATGCCTCTAGAACCATAAACAGCCGGTGGGTTAATAAATCTGTAATTAAAGGTGCCACACACGATAAAACAACATTAATTTTCTTTTTCTTATAGGAAAGGCCATCACCTACATGACCTTAATTCCACAATTGTATTTGGAAATCTGACATACCAGTAGCAGTTAATCTTTGTGTTTGAAAAATAATCCTAGGTTACTGTATTATTTTTCTGGTAACCAGGGTTTGGCCGGTAAAAAAACCAGGTGGTTTAACCAAAGCGGTCCTATATGATTCGAGAGGTAAAACGGTACTTACATCTTTAGAAATAAACCGTCTCGCATGTTTGCCGACCACAAAGGAAAACATAGAGTACCAACAATAGAAGAAAGCAATGGCTGCATCAGCTTCTTTCACATAATGTGGGTGCCGCTTTGCATATGATACACTAATCGGTAGTGATTAAAATTAATGTAGGTGTAGAGGTGGCCAGGTGTAATATAGTGTGTACCTGGGATCATTGTGCTCAGATTACTCTTTTTTCTCATAATGCCAATGCGCGCTTAGGTGAAAAGATGTAGTACATTGAGGCGGGTTTATTTAAATCAAGGACGACTGATGTGTCATTCATTCGTTGTGTGGCAAAGGGTAGGACAAAATTTTAACCACCCAATAGCACCCAACTCAACAACTGATATTTGGCGGATTGTTTGTATCGGATTGACAGTTAGTGTGATACAAGCACCCAAACTAATAATTATTCCGTGTCTGTGCCAAATTCCAAAATGTCAGGGCCCAGCACAGAAGAGAGTTGTGAATGGGTTTCACCCCTTGGTTTAAACCGCCCGGCTTTAAAACTGGTTTAAACGGTTTAAACCGCAAGGTTTATGCCACCTACTTTGGCACAAACTGGCAAAAACCTCAATTTTGTTCAAAAGCTTTGAAATATTAAAAAAGTGTAATTGTGGTTTAGTATATTAGCTCTGTAGAAGTCAGAATAAACAAGTACCAGAACAAAACTGGTTGAAAGTACAGTAAAACAAAATTCTGGCTTTTTAAAGGGCCATGGCCCGATCGCTAATGAGCCTCGTCCCAGGAAGCCCCAGATTTTACCGGAAGTGGTCCAAAGTTTTGGATCAGAAGAAAGCGACTATTTTCTCATTTCCCTGTGAAATCTTCGGGGCACTAAATGATGTGTGGTTTTGGAAGTTATGAGCAAAAGTGTACTTCATTGGCGACCATATAGTTTTACACAGTACTCTATGGGGCTCACCAAAAATCACGTTTCTAGCGGTCACATCAAAATGGATTCAAATATCTGCAGGAAATTCGCAGATGGGTTTTTTGGGGTGAAGGGCCTTCTATCATGATGAAACTGGCTATACTTAACTTGGACCCACTAATTTACATATGACCACATCCCGTTTATCTCGTACCCTTACTTATCATGCTTATGTATTACATGAATATCTATGGACTCGATAACATTAATTAACTTAGTGAAAAGGATGGAAATGGAATAAAATTCCAATGTAGCGTAAAATTTGATCTGTAGGCATAATAAATTTACTAAGTAAATAAATGAATAAAATTTGAAAAAAGAGCAAGTACTCCCATTTAGATTGCAGTTGTAAATTGTTAAATCCACAGCTGTATTTTGTTTTTGCTTCTGCTGAACTTTGCAAGTTTTGAAAAATTTGTGTACAGTGCACTTTTATGTTTTATTGTTTGTCCACAAGTTTTATCCTCTTTTTGTTGGGTCTTCTTGTAATGAAGAAATAAAAATAATGCAAGGGTATGCCTTGACTATCGTAAGTTAAGAGGGACGAATTTAGTATGACAAGTGTAGGGACGCTACATTTAGGAAATGATTTGCATAAGAAATTTCCTAGTTTTGGACGGTTTAAACCAGTTTATGCCGGTTTAAAAACGTTGCTGGCCAAAAAACCAGTTTTTGCCGGCATAAAGCCAACCATGCTGGTAACTGTAAACAAGCCAATATGATGCTCATAGGAATGCATAGGGATAGGATGGATAGGGTTCAGCCAAAATATTTTGAAGATGAATGAGAAAATACAAACTATTGATTCCAAAATCTCAGGTT
The DNA here is from genome assembly GCA_023653785.1 of Ophioderma brevispina. Classification (NCBI taxonomy): domain Eukaryota; kingdom Metazoa; phylum Echinodermata; class Ophiuroidea; order Amphilepidida; family Ophiodermatidae; genus Ophioderma; species Ophioderma brevispina. Next base: position 2,022 of record JAMKCH010056683.1, on the reverse strand, counting down.
TGTTGGGGGTATGGGATGAGGTTGAGGCGAGGTCGGGTAGCGGTGGTACAATTTTTTATATCGGCTTGAGGACATTTATGCTCATCTTCAATTTTTGTCTGAGATTCTACGATTAGGAATATGAGTAAAATGGAGTAATTTCTCAAATGTATGATGGAATGCAATGGCAATCGTAAAATTCAATTCTGAGATAATATCAGATTAATCATAAATGATTATTTAAATAGCCATCTTAAGGGTTAGCCTTGTTAAACATTGTGTTTTAGTTTTCTTGTAAATTGGCCATTAAATTTTTCGAACCTGCGAAAATGAATTAAAAGGGACCTCAAGATTTTGAAGAATACAGATGTTTATTAAAGTGTACTTGATTGGTTTGAGAACATATAAGACAATGTTTTTGAAGGTTTATTGGGTCAACAAAGATAAAACAAAAACCAGTTTTGAAATTGCTTGCTGTCCTAATCGGCCCTATGGAGAGGAATAAATGCGATCCACTCCTACCCCAACAAGTACTCAGGTGAAAAACAAAATACAAAATCTTCTTTCCAATAATAAGACATCAGTCTATGTAAGTGTAGGCTAAGAAGGAATTGAAACCCAATACTTAATGCAGCAATGTGCCTATCACTGTAATTATGGGATAGCAATTACAAACATGAAAGGTGTTTTGTATTGCAATAGGCGTGTGCCTTAACTACAATGGCCTTGTTGACCTCTAACTCAAAATATACCATCAGATTCTGATGACATACTCATGAATAGATTGATGTTTCTGTATTATATTACATTAAATCATGTCAAATTTAAGTATATAAAGTATGAGTGAGGAGAACTGGATAAATCTAGATGAAACTGGCAATGTGTTGTTGCAATAAGCATGACTTATCTTATTGACCTAGTTCTAAATGACTGTGTGTAAAACTCCTGAAAACATTTCAGAAGACGTCCGCCGTTATAGAGGACAATAGTGTCCTTATCATCTTCATTCTAAGAATTGAATAGAGGTTCTTTGTTAACCTATAAGAAGCAAGATTGCACACCTGGTGATGAACCATAAACTTTTGTGATAATTGCTATGGTCCACAACCCTCGAGCTGCAGGAGGTGGAAGATTGTGGACTTACTTTAAACCATGTTTTCAGCGACTGAACAGATGACGCAAAGTTTGTCTTGTCTTCGCATGTTTGTTGCACATGGGAAATTTTGCTAAGAACAAATGTGTTGGCAAGTTATTCCTTTTCTGTGGCAAGTTGTTAAGAGATTTCATCGAGTGTAGACCTCCAAACTGAATGTGGAGACTTTCTCAAACATTGATTATAAAAATCAATGTTATTATAATTCTGGAAAAGTTGTCAAATCGTCCCAGCAAAATTTGGTGCTTTGGAAAAACAAAGGTTTAACATTAAAATTCCAGCAGGACAATTGCTTCTGTCCATTTGACATTCAACCTTTAAAATGCACTGAGTACTGTATGACATATTTATACCATCAGCTGCACTTTATACTTTCCAGTGTTTCTCTCCAATTCTAACGAGTTTATAATTACTCGGGGCCGGTCTAGACCAAAAGGACTTTGCGATTTCGCGAAACGAGTTAAACTGTACCATCACGAATTGTGGTCGCAAGATTTATGTGAAACCCTGATTCTCAAGAGACTGGTGCGCACCCAACACGAACTGTTGTATGATTTCTATGAGGTTGTGTGTTTACTTGATTTTTAACTAGGTCAAGAAGTATAGATATAATTTTGTGCATTGTTGATTGTGTACATAGCCGTGGATTTAATATATATATATAAAACACTGCCTTTGAATTTACTCTTTTGGTCAAGTCAATCTCTGACAAATATCCTTGTGAATTTTTGTTTTATGAACCACGGGAGGTTACTTTTCTGACCTTGACGTCGTCTCGTAACAGAAATTGGGGGCTCGTCCGGAAACAAAATTTGTTAAAATTTTTTTTTGTAGCACAATTGTTTGAAAAATTCTGTTCTTGTCCACATTTTGTTGTTTTAAATTCTTGG
>JAMKCH010056681.1:0-52560 GCA_023653785.1 Ophioderma brevispina | reverse complement strand
ATGGTTTAGGGGTCAAAGGTCAAAATACTTCAAATTACGTTACACTTCAAATCACTACTCCTTCTACAGATTACATAATTTGATCACGTGACTCATGTATGTGGTATAGTTTGGCATCCCCTACAAAAGTTACTTAATTAAATTTTGATCAAAGGTCATTTGGGGTCACAGGAGTCCAAGACCTGATTTTCACTAAAAATGCTACTTCTACAAGTTCCGGTCTGAGTACTCTCGACTGTGTTCAGATCTGTACACAGATCTAGTTCAAACTTCAACTGTAAAATTAGTGAATATTTAAGTACTCACATTCTTATATTTAATTCAGAAAGACATTGGTATGTTGTCATTACAACAATGTTGGTAATGAAAAGTAACAAGCAAAATTTACTTGGTAATTAACAAATTTATATCACTAAGTACGGTCACGTGAGTGACATTGGTGGTTACGTGTGTGACATCGCCATTGACTTATAACACAAAATTTATGACCATTGTTAATGTGCACCAAAAATGAAGTTTTAATAAAATCTTGTGTATTTCCATATTCTCAACTATTTCCAACACTTTCATTACAATGTCATCAGTAATAACTTGCAAAGAGCAATGCTACTCCTAGTATGCAGATTTTCTGTGTTGAAATAGTGCAAATCTGATAAATTTGGCAACTTCACCCCAAACTTTCAAAAGACGCATGGAAATCAAGTTTAAACCAGTCTTGATTAAAATTGTTGTTTTCTTGTTTAAACATATCATATTCATATTTTAACTGTTAATAATAGTTAACAGCTACCTTTTTCAATATGACCAGAAATTTATGTCCTGCAGATACTAAAATGGTGAGTGCCGATCACGCGTGTGACAGTAGTAAGCACATTAGGCTGTGGGACATGTCCTTCTATGCTGTTGTTTTGTTGTCTCCATCGGGGGCTAGGGGAAAACCAAGTGTAAATTCATAATAAATTATTAAAATCATATAATCGCCTGTTCCCACAAATAAAACTGGCACATTTTCTTGAAAAAGAATAAAATGTCACTTCAATTTCATTTCCCCAATATCAGTTACTAGTGGATGCACATAGACTTCAGCAAACAATGGAGTTAAAGATATTCAATCACCGGCCCGGTATGCGGTGTAGAAAAACACTTCAGATTCCCTTTCATGTGGGAGTGCAGGACCATTGTTATATTTTCGCGCAGCTGAATAGATTTCAGCTGTTACCGCTCTCCAATTTAGACTGAGTACTTTTCAGGACAAAATACTTAACCTCATTCACAAATAAATAAATATTGAGCTTCTATAGTGCGTGTTCAATTAACTTTGGCCATGTTTTTCATCATTTATTCGAAAAGGAAGAAACATGAACAAACATGAGAGAATGTTGATGTGCAAGCTTTGACCTAACAACTTTGTGCAGAACCAAAATCCGTAACTTATTGCTTAACTTCATTTATATTCAATTTACCGCGTTTTCAGAAAAAAATTTAGTGTCAACGACCTATATTATAATGTACACTGGTTAGTTATTGTGAAAGAGGACGGGTATTTGTCACTCAACCCGAATCGTGGAGGTGGTAAGACCTGGCTATAACAATGGCCCCACATACCGGGCCCATTGTAATATCTTTAGCTCATGGTTTGCTGAAGTCTATACATATCCATTGGTCTCTGATATTGGGGAAAAGAAATTGAGGTGACATTTTATTTATTTTTAAGAAAATGTGCCAGTTTTATGTGCGGGAACAGACAGTTATGTGATTGTAATAATTTATTATGAATTTACACTTGGTTTTCCCTTAGCCCCTCGATGGGGACAACATAATTTGTTATACAGTTGGTTATTTGGTCCACGCCCCTTAGCTAGTCTACATCGATAACTTTTGAAAGAGGAAAGATCTAAACCACTTATTTTGAATAACGGAAGGTACATATAAACTGGCTTTTGACGTGAAATATGAACATTACTGAGACAGTGGTTTTCTAGTAATAAAAACTTCTTTGTATTTTTGGTCACGTGTGTGACATACCAAAGTCAATTAAAATTCTCTGTTAATTACTTTTTCCTATAAATTTGTATTTTTTCAACATAATTTTGAAAATTAAAGTCCATGCAATACTTTAGGCAGTATTTCAAACAAAAATGAAAAGCTATTTAATATAAAATTAAATAAGCAAAATGGTGTAATAATCTCACTTTTTTATCCAAAATATTAAAGACGTTCATTTATGCTAATGATGGTGTTTGAATTGAACATATTGTTTAAAAATATCATGCAGGAAACTTGGAAGGATGATTAACATGATAATGTAAAGAAATTTGCAATACCATTAACTCCATTTTTTATCAAAAAGTTTTACTTTTTTGAAGAATGGCCCAATGGAGCAGTGATCGAAGAAGTTGACAACTAATGCTACCTGGGAAGTACCCTTAAGGTCCGTTCACACTTCCACTGCAGTGCAGTGCTGCTGCACTGCCGATATATCGATCACTTTATACTGCAACTTGATGCAACCCACTGCAATGCAAGTTAAAACGAATTTAACTTTGTTGCAGTACTGCATTGTAGAATGGGCAGAGACTGCTATCAATTCAATGCAACGTACTGCACTGCAATGCAGTGGAAGTCTGAACGGACCTTTAGTAAGGACGGGGATGTTTTAACAGAAATTAACATAAGGATTGGGAAAAGCAGCTGCGGCTTTTAACAATTTGAATATATAGTAGTAACATATAGAAATCAAGGAACATATCGAAGAATACCAAATTATTATTTTTTTTACAAATGCATTGTACGGACAGTATTATTATATAGTGCAGACACCTGGAAAACAAAGTATAACGAAACCATTGAATCAAAATTGAGAGGATTTGAAGGGAGATGTCTGCGCAAGATTCTCAATATTGACAAAGAGATGATATAACAGTGGTCAACGATATTAAAGCCACTATCGGGCCATTCTCAGTTAAAGTGTTCAAGTTTGGTCTCCAAAATTAATGAATTCCTGAAAATCATTAAAAATCGTAAACTTTAATATTCTCAGAACACGGAACAATGCATGGGTGATCTTAAAAAAAATATCTGATTTTTAGTATATTGCCTAACGTTAACACTAAAGTAACGTATCTGGCCGGCCTTTTTCTTAATCGTGCCGTTCTTAATAAAAAGTACATGCTTTACCGACTTAATCTCTATATCGTATCAGTTATTACCATCATACTAAGCATGGTGTGGTATTCGACTTTATGTGTCACGGTGTTTAGCAAGAGCGCTGCGCGAGGTAGGTAACGTATCTGTCGCGGTATGAACGTAACATGAAGGATTTCTTTCATTACCAGGCCTGGAAATTGTTACTTCAAAACCAGATTTCTATGCAAAACATGTATAATATAACATTGACATGTGCTTGATTAATCGCATATTGGAACATTCTTCTACCGTTATTTTGGCAATTTTGTATCAATTTGAATTATGGTAACGTATCTGGCTGTGATATTGGCGACATGCTTTCAGAGAACTCTACGAAACTTTAATAGTCCAATATTATCGTGTTTTGAACTTTATAATTAGGGCATAATAGAGGCTGATAAAAATGTCATGTTACCTGTGATATGCGCTCTTGTGTATCGAGCAGGGACACATTTTAAAGAATGGATTTGGGCTGGTGACATGGCAAAAGACAAGAATTATGCATCATTAGCCTTATTGCTTGATACTTTCATGCCTGGTTACAACTTCTAGTCATTTTGAAAGTATAACTCTTAACCCTCGTCTACCTGAGCCATTTTTGTAACAAAACTCCCGAAGGGGGGGTAGTTACCACCCCCTGTGATTTTCGTTACTGAACACCCGATTCCTATAAATTTGGTACCAAAGGATAGCTTAGAGTTCATTCTTTCCTATTGGTACCGAAAATAAGTACCAACATCCCCATTATGACGTCACCATGACGTCATATGTTGAGGAAAGTCCGAAATACTGAATATAGGGTGGAAAATTGATATTTCGTAATTTTAGCGACTCAACACCTTATTATAGCTCTAAAATGCGGTCATTATATAAACCTTATTCATTTTCTCCCATCAAGTAGAGTCAAAAACCGCATGAAAATGTGATTTTCCTAACCTTTTTGGCGAAAAATTGAATTTTTCACTCTGTGTGTCTATGGAAATGGCAGTTTTGCTGACATGCGAACTTTATGACGTCATTGTGACGTAATGCTAGGCATGTTGGTACTTATTTTGGAATCAATGGAAAGAGGAGGACCATAGCTATCTATTGGTACCAAAATCAAGTGTCTGTGATGTTCCTGTGTTGTGTTAGGCATGTTGGTATTCTCTTCCGAAAGGGGGGGGGGGGTTGGCACCCCCCTATCCATCACTTTGGGATCACCCTGTATCTTACCTATACCCCGGTGGATGTTTGTTTTGGGATGAAAAGGAGCGGAACATGTCAATTGACAATTACATTAAATAATTTGACACCAAAAAAGGGGGGTTTTAGCAAGCCGGGGAAAAATCTGTAGACGAGGGTTAAGTATAATTTAAATTAATAAGCATTAATTCTTAACGAGCAAAACAGGCTTTAAACCGTGTATGACTGTGAGCGACACGAAAAATCGTTTTTGAACACTTTATCGGAGAATGGCCCTATCAGCGATTTCAAAATATGAACAAATCGCGTCCCCTATTTTTCATCAGTCATTTTTTTGCACTGTTGTATTGAAAATTGTTGTGGTAAAGACCCCTGTAAGTGGCTAAACGTAACACGCCGTATTTGTCAAGAAATGATCTTTATGCTTGGTTTACTAATGGCATCTTCAAGATCACTTTAAAATGCTTAAGTGTCTGTTTTTCACAAAGAACAGTAATATAAGGTGTTGATATGACCTAAAAAAATTACTGATTGTGGCTTTAATAACGAAATACCAAAAAGATGGTAGAGATGGACAGTTCCAGACACACAAAGACAGCAATATACGATGGACACCACAAGGGCAGAGAAAGTGGGGAGATGGAGATGAACAATAGACCAAGAATGAAACTGATCAACCAGACCTGGATGGGACTAGGGAATCTTGCTCAGGACAGAGTGAGCTGGCTTTCAGCTGTGGATGCACTATGCACTGCAAAGTTTGAAGAGGATTAAAGAAGAAGTCTAAAGGTCCGTTTAGACTTCCACTGCCAGCTGCCCGGTGGGCTAACTCAATATGGATACTGGACCGTATTGATCGTTACCAAAATCGCGGACAATATGGCACGCGAGAGCGAACATAGATGTGACCCCTGTTGTAATACAGTTTTTGCGTCCAATCATGTATCACAAATACATATCCAATGGGATAGAACACCCTACGATGGGAAACCATTGTCATTAACCAACATGGCGTGCCATATTTGTCCGAGTTTTTGGCAAAGCTTGGGTAACGATCATGCGGTCAGTGGTGCCGGTTGGGTGAGCCCACCGGGTGCAGTGCAGTGCATTAAATTGCCTTGATAGCTGTCTCTGCCCATACTGCAATGCAGTACTGCAACAAAGTTAAATTCGTTTTAACTTGCATTGCAGTGGGTTGCATCAAGTTGCAACAGAACTTGATCAATATAGTGCAGCAGCACTGACCAGGCTACTCATGCGAGAAACATCCTGCCAAACATCAGATCTATGGTGATATAGTTATCTCTACATTGCTGGCACAGAGGAGAGCATTTCGCTGGGCATTGCTTTCGCCCGGTGCTTTCGGGTTCTTCACGTTGTTCCGAAGGTTCGTTATTCCGAAGGTTCGTTTTTCCGAACACGCGTTTTCAGCATTCGCTTTTCCGAATTCTTAAAAAGGTTCGGTATTCCGAAAATAGAGTTCGCTATTCCGAATCAAAAAAAGGTTCGCTATTCCGAATTTTAAAAAGGGTTCGCTATTCCGAATCTTAAAAGGGGTTCGCTATTCCGAATCTTAAAAAGGGTTAACAATTCCGAATCTCAAAACAGGTTCGTTATTCCGAATATTGAAAAATGTTCGGTATTCCGAACCAAATACCGTGTTCATTATTCCGAATTTCAAAAGAGGTTCGCTATTCCGAATTTAGTTTTTACATTGGAGCAATGAACATGATGAATTATATGGATTCTTTGAAGCTGATGATGCCAAAAAATATATAAGCACCTCCATCAATTCTTAAATCTAGACCTCTTCCTTTGATCGTTTTTAAGCCATTTTGGACAATTGTCAGATTCAAGTTATGATAAAATGGAAATGGCGGCCATGATTTGATGTTATCTTTCATGCCTACAAAAAAATCCTATGTACCACATAAAAATGTGCGGAATTCGATTGGTGTCATCACCACCAAAAACATAAAACTTAGTTTGTTTAGTCAAAATGTGAAAATAAAAACATAAATAATGGTGCTTATTTTCTTGGCATCATCGGCTTAAAGCATCCATATATAATAGCTTATAATTCATCATGTTCATCGCTCCAGTGTGAAAAACAAACTTCGGAATAACGAACCTCTTGAAATTCGGAATAGCGAACACGGTATTTGGTTTCGGAATACCGAACCTTGTTCAATATTCGGAATAACGAACCTTTTTTGAGATTCGGAATTGCGAACCCTTTTTAGGATTCGGAATAGTGAACCCTTTGTAAGATTCGGAATAGCGAACTCTTTTTAAGATTCGGAATATCGAACCTTCGGAATATCGAACCTTCAGAATAACGAACCTTCGGAATATCAAGATTAGAGCCGAGGACTAGTTAAGACTTCCGTGTCCAAGTAGAGGTAGCAGGCCACTAACATATCCTAGTGATAAACAATACAGATACACAGGATTTACTTTGAAGTGGGAACAGCAATGCGGCATAAAGGCGTTTGGCAGAGAAGTATGTTACAGATCTCAACGAATTTGGAGGAGGAGAAGGATGCAGCATATGTACTTGCACAAATTGTTCCTTCCAAAACTTAAAACCCCTTTAATACCACGAAATCTCGGGATATCCCTTCATCATGTTCATCTTGACAACTACATTCAATATCACATGATACAATAAACTGTAAGAACATATATCACTGGATAAGTAGTCCCGTAACTACGTAACTACCTAAAATTGAGGACGTACACTGGCCGAGATACTTCATCATGTGAGTGCAATGCCATTTGTCAGAAACATATTACCCAGATGGCAACTCGGTGGTGGACCAATGTTGGACCAATATTTATGTCTCATTGGCCCTGTATTGCTTTTATATTTTGCGCACGGGGCCAGGGTTGACAATATTGGACTGATGAATAATTATTAAAACAATATTGGTTATAACCAATATTGTTACCAATGTTGTGCCGGTGTCATAAACTACAGTGTCCGTGTGACTGAGTGTCCTACCACCCATCTGTCTATTGTGTTCTCCATTGAGTGCTGTCCGCATCACTTGTTTCAGCACTGTACCCAAATGGCCTCGTTTACAAGGTCACGGTTTATTCCGTGCATGTTGCTATGGTAGCTAGGACACTCTCTCATGGGGGGGGGGCACTCGGTTTCTTTACACCGGTATTGTGCCAATGCTGGCCCTGTTTTTTTTAAATCTATTTTAATCTTCAAGCTCAGTATGCAAGGAAAGATAGGAATGTGTGAAAGCTTACCCTTCACAATAACGGCTTGGGAACGATTAGTAAGATATGATTTGAACCATCGTAACACAGTGCCCCCGATCGATGCCGTACCGACTTTGTAGACGCTCGAAAAAGATGGAATGGGTGATGGTGTCAAATGCGGCAAAATAATCGAGCAAAATCAACACTAGCACCAAAAGCCGACGAAGCATGCCTGTTTCAGTTGAATGCATATCAGAATAAAGGCCAATCAACATCATCGATATCGACGACACGGACGACATCGATATCATCATCGCACCATCGACATGAGATATTTCCTTATCGGCTTCGGCATCGTAATCATCATCATCAACATCGTTGTCATCATAATTATCATCGACATCGACGACACGGACGACATCGTTGACGACATCGGTTTCATCGACATCATCGACATGAGGTATTTCCTGTATTGACTTCTAAGAATGTTTCACTGAAGATAGTTTTTAATGGCCAGATTCAAAGAATGTCAAAGGATCAGTTTTATCATCATTGGCTTAAGCATCGTCATCATCATCATCAATGTCGTCATCGTCATCTTCGTAGGCATCAACATATCGTCATCATCATCGACGTCAGGGATGACATCAACATCTTCGGCATCGCCATCATCGACATGAGATATTTCCGGTATTGACTTCTAAGAATGTTTCACTGAAGATAGTTTTTAATGGCCAGATTCAAAGGATATCAAAGGATCGGTTTTTCATCATCATCGTCGTCGTCGTCGACATCATCATTGTCAGCATCATCGTCATCAACATAATTTTCTAACAATGTTTCACTGAAGATAGTTATCGATAACACGGCGGCATCATCGACGACATAATCGTCGTCATCTTCCTCGTCCTCATCGTCGGCTTCAGCATCTTCTCCGTCATCATCGTCAACAACGTCGTTATCGACATCGACGGCATCATCGATGACATTGGTATCATCGTCTTCATCGACATCATCATCGGCATCATTATCGGCATCATCGACATGAGATATTTCCCGTATTGACTTCTAAGATTTTTTACACTGAGCATAGTTTTTAATGGCCAGATTCAAAGGATATCAAAGACGGTTTATCATCGACATTGACAACACGGACGGTATCATCGACATCGACAACACGGACGGCATCATCGACTGCATTATCGCCACATCACGGTAGCATCGATGCTTCTCATCTCATTAATGTTCCTCAGCCCTCACCTCCTCCTCATCGGCCTTCGGCATTGTCGCCGTCATCATCGTCATCAACGTCGTTATCATCGTCATCGACTAACATCTTCATCGCCTTCATCAAGACAAGACGTCGTCGACATCATCGACGACATCGGTATCATCGACTACATCATCGGAATCATCATCGTCATTGACATCAGATATTTCCTGAGTTGACTTCGGCTTTGGCAATCGTCGTAATCTCAATCACATTGGTATCGACTTCATCGACATCAAAAAATATCAAAGGATCAGTTTTATCATCATTGGCTCAGATCCATCATCATCAACGGTCGCACCACTTCGTCGGCATCACATCGTCATTTCATCGACGACACGTACGACACCTTCAACGACATCGGTATCATCGACATTACCATCGACGTCGTCGTATATCAATACCAATTTGAACTCTGAGAATGTTTCCACTGAAGATAGTGATCATACATCGACAAACAATGGACGCGCCATCATCGACTGCATTATCGACGACATCACCGGTATCATCGTCGTCATCATCATCTTCCTCAGAATGTAAGGGGACCGTAGTGCACAAACCCCCTGCAAGATGTGCACTTCCGGATAAATGTGTGACTTTTGGCACACAAGTACATTGGACCATAGCAATCAAAAAAATTGATGGAAGCACTTTGCCACGGCCTTTTCAGGGCCGCCATCGGATATTAATATGGCTGCCTATTTTCCTCAACTAAAATAGCTTGATAGTTCCATTTCAAAGGCTATAACCCCCATTTTTGGGGCCAAGTGATCTATAGACTAATTTTAAAGACCTCAGGGGGCGCCATCTTGAACATTGGGAATTTCAAATGGCCGCCATCTGCGACATACTTTAAAGGATATCTTTGTAAGTGAACAAGTCTGGAAATAAATCTGGTGGCAACGCGCATATCAGTTGGCCCCTTGAATATCATAATGCCAATTTTAAAAACTGCTCTCAGTTGGTTCGCATATTGACTATCTTATATCAATTAAATTTGTGTTTTTCTTCCTTATTTTGGCAAAAAATCTGAAAAAAATTCAATTTTCCTATACTTTTGTACACAAACTGATTTCACTAAATTTTGCGAGAGTGCCGTGCATTATAACGTCGTAGAAGCAAGATTCTGGGAATGTTGGTACTTATTTTGGTATCACTGGATAGATGAGACCCATAGCTATCAATTGATATCAAAATCACATTAGGGCTTCGGTATGGAAAATCTATGGGGGGTTGCAACAACCTCCGCATGCTAGAATTGAAGCCTGCCCATGTCACCTTGTTTCCTTCATCAAGCTCACTTCCTTTATTGAGAATGATTTGCTTTTGATACACTTCTGTCTCTTATAGGTCTGACTGGCTTTACAGCCTTCTTGAGAACCACGTCATTATTAACTTCAACCTATCTCTGCAGGTGGCACAATGGCATAGAAGTCTGGCAAATGAGATCTCTGAGACTGGTCCCCTCTGCTTATATCCAGAGGTTCCATGCTAACACCCGAGGTTTTGCTTGAAACACGATTGGTCAAAGTAATCAGGGTGCCGTGAAACTTATCCTTTAACAAGTTGGATTGTTTTTGCTGGTCAATGTTGTCCATGATGTCAGTTCTGAATACAACCATGGGCAGACTTCAAAGATGGTAAAAGGTGATAGCAGTGTGTCCAACATCTATGATTCTCCCATCATCCTGGAAGAGTATATTTTGGCTCTTCCTGAAAAACTCAGAGCTATTACTGAATTTGATTCAAGAGCTGCTGCAGCGCTGAAATTGGTGATGATTTGCCAGATATTGGACATCATTCTTCTTATCGTATCCAAACAGTGGTTCTCAAATATTATCTAGCCAGAGATGGGTACAACGTCCTCAAGGTTCTTGTCAGGTAGTGTCCGTATCTGCTGCCAGCTAGCTCCACTTCTAAAAGGAAACCTTAGATCGGCCGATTCTGGTTCTCAATCTGTTGAGACATCGCCATTCATCCCACGAGGAGTCAGCACCAGGTGGCAGATTCTCACTAGGTTCAATACCAATAGATGTTACTTGTTGATAGCAAATCTTTCTTTCCACAAGGCGACTCTCTTAGACTCCTTAGAGGCTGTTTCAAAGGGTTGGACTTTGATTAAGAAACTCTCTCTGGATTTAAGGCGGTTAGCAGCAGGTCTCTGTCCGGATATATGGTGCTTCACATTAGATACTTGGCAGCTACGCTCTTGCATGCTTGCTACACTATGATGGATGTCTGGTGGAGCAATTCCTGCTAGGATGTATAAGTTCTCCGTTGGGGTTGGGCAAGGATATCCTATGATAAGCCGACAGGAGGATCAAGCTTCTTGGCATGGGTTGATATTTCCCATTACAGGGCAGGCATGCTGTGCACATGAGTAGCACAGGGCGAGTGCGGTCGATCTTAGAATATGTCGGCGAGCACCCATCTTGTGCCAGCGAGTTTGTTCAAGATGTTATTGCGTGAACATACTACACTCTTCTTTGGAGAGTATTTCTGCAACAACTGTGAAGTCTACATCTTGTGCGCTGCATCGATAAAACGACAGGTTCCTGCACTTCAAGGTTGTCATTGCTATAGATGACAGGAGAGGTGTGAGCACGCTCCCTTTGGGGTAGTCCATTCTTGAGCCTACGCCATCGGCTCTTCTTGCTCCTAGCTGAACAACGAACTTCGTGTTTGCAGGCAATCTTTTGATGAGCTTAGTCAAGCAGATGTCCTTGATGAGTTCCAAGATCTTATGGAGTAAGCATCTGTGATTTAGCAGTGTCATAAGCTGCTGATAGATCGACGAACACGACTCGGTTACCAAACCCTTCTCGAAACCATCCTCGCGTGCCTGAGTTAGGTTAGTACTTGGCTTATTGTTGATTTGCCTTGCCGGATCACAGGCGCGATACAGTTGAGCAGGAGACATCATCGGACATCGTGAAGAATCAGGAAGTCTTTAAGAACGATTCAGCAAAGATACTTGAAGTCTTGAGAGCACAAAGCAACCCTTCTTGGATGAAAATGCTCCAGACCTCATGACAATGGATACATGAAAGTCATGATTGCAAATTTAGCAGAGGCTTTCATCAATGCCTTAGAGACGGGAAAAGTACTGCATGAGTCTATGTGAGGGACTACCTCAAACTGCAAACCCAAGAAAGGTGAAGATCGGGTTAAAAAGTTGCCCGCACTTTTGTCAAACGTACAACTCCAATTCCATCTAGTTCAAGCATTTTCTACAAACAATGAAAGTAAAGTTAGCTTGTTTTGATATTTAAGTGATGAAGTTACACATGCATCGGTTGGTATCTCTGAAATATATGCCACAATGGATGACACTGTGTTGGTGAGTGCCACTGTCAGCAGATCACAGAGTGATCTTCAAAACATTTCACCATGCAGCCACCAAGAAGCAGATGGTAGAATGTTTTTGTGTGTGCTTGATGCCTCACGTCAAGGCCATTCAAAGGTGGTGGTTCGTACTGTCGACAGTGATGTTGTCTTGATCGCCATTATTGATAATCTTGGGCTCCAGGACTTTGGGATTGACTTTGACATTGGAAAGAATCGTCAGGTAAGAATGTTTCACTGAAGATAGTTATCATCGACATCGACAACACGGACGGCAACATCGGCTGCATTATCGACATCACCGGTATCATCGACATCATCTTCATCGGTATCATCATCGCATCATCGACATGAGATATTTCCTGTATCGGCTTCGGCATCGTCGTAATGTCAACGTCGTCATCATCATCATTGTCAGCATCAAGATCAACATCGTTGTCATCATAATCATCATCGACATCGACGACACGGATATCGTCGACGACATCGGTATCATCGACATCATCATCGGCATCCTCAACATGAGATTTTCCTGTATTGACTAATAGACCATGTTTCCTGTATCATCAAATCAGTATCATCGCATCATCGACATTAGATATATCCTATATCGGCTTCGCCATCGTTGTAATCATCAACGTCATCATCATCATCATTATCATAATCACCATCATCGTCGTCGTCGGCATCAACATCAACGTCATCATAATCATCGACATCGATATCGACGACACGGACAACATCGTCGACGACATCGACGACATCGGTATCATCGAATTCATCATCAGCATCATTATTGGCATCATCGTCATCGGCAATCATTCACATGAGATATTTCCTGTATTGGTTTCTACGAATTTGTTCACTGAGCATATTTTTTAATGGCCAGATTCAAAAAATATCAAAGGATCAGTTTTATCATCATTGGGTTCAGCTTCATCATCATTATCATCATAATCATCATCATCTTCATCATCATAATCAACGTCGTCATCGGCATCAACATCGTCGTCGGCATCAACATCGTCGGCATCAACATCGTCATCATCATCATCGGCATCAACGACGCTGACAAGATCGGTATCATCGACATTATCAGCATCATCGACATCGTAGTCATCATCTTCCTTATCCTCGTTGTCATAGGCGATTGGAATACATCCTAAAATTTTGTATTTTAAATTTTCATAACTATGGCTTTCCATAGTGTAGTTTATAATAATAATAATAATGAATAGTTCTTATAAGGCGCAAAATCTTCAAGCGAACTCAGAGCGCCATAACAGACAACACATACAAATCAAACAAAAGCTATGAGCCATGAAAAGCTTGACGAAAAAGGTGAGTTTTAAGTTGATGTTTGAAGTCTTGGAGCTTGGGGATACTACGAATACTGTTTGGAAGTGAATTCCAAAAAGCTGAAGCAGCAAAATGAAATGGGCGTTCACCAGCTGATTTAAGGTTGACCCGTGGAAGTTTCAATAAATTTTCAGATGAGAACGGTAGTGAACGTGATCGGTTGTAAGTGCAAGCACATATGACAATATCCCGGCAATGTTACCTTCGAAATGCTTGAAGACAAAAACAGCCAGATTGTATTTTATGCGAAACTCCACGGGTAGCCAGTGAAGCTCAAAAAGCAAAGGCGCATCTTATATAGTAATTTTGGCCTACAGATGTTATTTGGGGTGTTCTGGTATGTTTTATCTGTAGCCGCCATTTAAGTTGGATTTTGTCCTGAGTTTGAGTTGAGATCACTGTGACGGACGGGGGTAACATTCAAGAAATCGTCCAAGCTGAATGAACTTCATACCATACTTTTACATATCGACCAAAGGTATAATCCACGCTTCAGTAGGTAAAAAGCTTCAGAGCAGGTACGTTTGCACTTCGCTAAGGATACTTTGCAGAACTTCGTCGAGATAGTTACACCTGGTCTCCGAACTTTCTCCGAACTTTCTCCGAACTTTTGCTTTGGAATATTTCCATCTCAGAAAATCCATGGTTGGTGTGCACACTTAGTTTAAGTTTTGAGCTCATAAAATTAATTTGCAACTGGGGGTTTAATGAAATGTGAATCTCAACTGGGGTTTCAATAGAATATATAAATACCATATATAATTACTGAGTGGGTAAATAACTACACTTTTGGTGAACAAGTGTTTATTTTGGCTTTGGAACTACAAAAGATGAATAAATAATTTAATTTTAAGTTTGATATTGTATATCTGGTGTAGGAACATCTCTTATTAATCATATAACGTCATCTGAACATACTATTAGCATAATTAGGCAAGTTGATTTACCTATTGGGTGACACTCGTCATCATCATCGGCATCGGCTTCACCATCGTCGCCGTCATCATCGTCATCAACATCGTTCGGTATCATCGACAACATTATCGGAATATCATCGAAATGAGATATTTCCTGATTTGATTTCAGCTTCGGCATCGTTGTAATCATCATCGACGACATTGGTATCATTGACTTCATCGACATCTTCATCATCGTCGGCATCAACATCGTCGTCATCATCGGCATCGACGACACGGACAACATTGGTATCATCGACATTATCAGCAGCATCGGCATCATCGACATCGTCGTCATCATCTTCCTTATCCTTTATCGACATCGACGACATTTTTTTTCACTGAACATAGTTTTTAATTGCCAGATTCGAAGAGTATCAGAGGATCGGTTTTATCATCATCGGCTTCAGCATCGTCGTCATCAACGTCGTCATCACCATCGTCGGCATCAACATCGTCGTCATCGGTATCCTCCTCCTCCTCATCATCATCATCAGCTTCGGCATTGTCGCCGTCATCATCGTCATCAACATCGTTATCATCATCGACATGATCTTCATCGACGTCATCATCGAATACAAGGACGACATCATCGACATCGACGGCGTCATCAACGACATCGGTATCGACGACATCATTATTGGACTCATTATCATTATCACCGTCATAGACATGAGATATTTCTTGAATTGACTCCGGCTTCGGTTTTGTCGTAATCATCCGCGTCGTCATCATCATCATCGTCGGCATCAACATCATAATCGTTGTCATCATAATCATCGACATCATCGATATCGAAGACACGAACTACATCGTCGACGACATCGACGACATTGGTATCATTGACTTCATCGACATCATTGGCATCATCGACATGAGATATTTCCTTTATTGACTTCTGAGATTTTTTTTCACTGAACAGTTTTTAATGGCCAGAATCAAAGGATCAGTTTTATCATCATTGGCTTCAGCATCGTCATCATCATCATCAACGTCGTCATCGTCGTCATTATCGTCGGCATCAACATCGTTGACGTCATCATCGACATCGTCGACACGGACATCATCAATGACATCGACGACATTGGAATCATCAACATGAGATATTTCCTGTAATGACTTTTAAGAATGTTTCACTGAAGATCGATGACATAATCAGTATCATCAACATCATCGTTGTCATCATCTTCCTTGTCCTCCTCCTCCTCATCGGCTTCGGCATCTTCGCCATCATCATCGCCATCAACGTCGTTATCGTCAAATAACGATATAATCTTCATCGACATCATCATCGAAGACAAGGACGACATCGACGGCATCATCGACATCGTCGATTGACAAATGCCAATATTGATGGCCATTTATTTTTTTGAATTCTTTACACGTTAAGTTACTGCATTTTGTGATTATATTTTACATATAGTACATTTCAGTTTTCCAGTGATAATCATTTAACATGCTTGTGACCAGATGAATAGACACACGACATACATAACATACCACACACGACCTCACACACCAAAGAAAATATATAAATAAACCAAACTTTATATTAAAAACAATACAGTCTGAAAGGCACCATAGATGGATAAATGGGAATGTCCGTTGCAGTCCACGTCCGGGGACGACAAAAGAGAAAATTAACTAAACGAAAAATGTCTAACTTAGTCACAAATGAAATTAGATGAGTTTGGAGAAGCAGTCAATAGTGAAAATATAACACGATCAAGATGATAAAAAATGTTGTCCATCAGGATCACTTTTTCATTTTTTTTTTTTTTGTTGGGCAAGTTTTGACATAAAAACTGCAGAACCGAAATCTAACTTATTGCTTATCATCATTTCTATTCAATTTACCGTGTTTTCAGAAGTAAGTGTCAACGACCTATATTATAATGCAAACTGGTTAGTTGTTTCTGAATCCTGGTGGTGAAAACACCTCGAATCTTCAACTACGTAGCAATTTAGTTAGCAATGGCTCCGCATAACGGACCGATTGTTGAATATTTTAGCTCATATGGTTTTTCTGCAATCTATGCGTATCCAATGGTCACTGATATTGGGGGAAAGAAATTGAGGTTACATTTGAATAATTTTCAAAACAATGTGCCAGTTTTATTTGCGGGAACAGACGGTTGCGGGAACAGACGGTTATCTGATTTTAATAATTTTCTTTTATGAATTTACACTTGGTTTTGCTCTAGCTTCCTACGGGACTACGGGATTTGTTATGCAGTTTGTTATTTGGTTTATCGGGCCCTATAGTCTAATCCTCGAATATCTTCCCGACGTATTTTACCTACCGTTTAGCGCCATCAGCTGCATCTGTGATTCCTTTCAGACCTTTATCTACAAGTTCAAAGCGTGGCTGCTGATGCTGTGATTCAGCCATTTCGTTGCCCTTGCTTTTTTGTACCGGTGTAAAGAAACTGAGTGTCCCCCATGAGAGAGTGTCCTCACTATGAGGTGAGGCATGCTAATCTACCAAGGGCTCAGTTCAGCAGTTCCGAATGGGCACAGGCTAAGAACAACTGACCATGCATGTCCTGGGTATCATAAATCATACAGGGGATGCACCTGCTCAATACAATGGTGAATGGAAGCTATCGAACTGTGCCATGGGAATTGAGATTTTATGTAAAGAATAATTGACGTAGCTAAGTGAATTGTGTTAGATAATTGGGTCTGGGCATCAGTTTGTGATACAGGCTCGAGACGAACAGCGCACAAACTGATGCTTAGACCCAATTATCTAACATAATTCACGCAGCTCAGTTAAATATCCGTCGTACTCTTAGCGTGCATCAGTTCAAATATAAAGTAATAATATGAATATGTGTTAAAATTAAGAAAAAGAAAAAAAAATCACCCTAGAAAAATAAATAACTACGAATTAAATACCGGCCATCAATTGGCCTTCTAACAATTCACCTGATAGATCAATTCGCAGTTGTAGGGGTTATTGTGTGTTGATGGGTTCCATCCCTATACATCCCCATTTAAAAACCCGTGGTGTTTACCGGGTTTAATGAGATCATTGAGCTTGCGAGTGCATACCACAAGAGGGTGGAAGACCACAACAAAATTTTGCCAGCTCTCCAGTTAGAAAAAAGCTAGGGGATATAGTATTTAAAGTTGGATTCTCCAATTTTTAAAGTATGTGGGCCATCTTTAGGCCGTACTAGTGTTGTATGGTACCCACATGTCCACACGGCTATAAAATTGGGTAGTTCAAATTCATTTTGTATATTGTGCCACCCAAAATGACGGAATAACTGCATGTTGAAGGATGTGGTGGCAGAATACTAACTTCATCCCGTTTATTGTAAATAGGATAATGTATTAACAAACAAACAGCATTGAGGGTTGTTTGACAAAGCTATTATGGCCGTGCATGAGTGACTCCCTCTCAATTAAAAGGCTGGATCATGTTACAAGCTATTGTCCAGTAATTAGTCTTTGTTTTCGAGTAGCGCAACTCCTGTCAAATGAAAAGAAACAGTAAATGTCAAGAAAACATGATACGTGTTTTTGTGTGTCTGAGGGTTTGGATGACCACGGTTCGGTGGCAGTGGCGTACGTAACCAGCTTTTTTCAGGCGGCAGAGGGGGGAGCACATACATTTTCAGAGGGGAAAGCATCAGGGGCAGCCAAATTTTCCGCCTCGAGCTCGCTACGCTCGCATGGTTGACCCAATTTTGAAGAGCTGGGGGGGGGGGGGGTTGGCAACTTATGTACCTTCCCACGTGCGTGTGACAATGTCATTTCGATATTTTTAGACATCTACAATGCGTCCGGTACCTTACGCGCCCCTAAATCCGCCAATTAGCATACATTAAAATTTGTTAGTATAGTTAATAGTATAGGCCATGTTGTTTTATATGTTGGAACATTGTGCCATTAAAAGAACGATTTTCAGGGGGGGGGTAAGAGGGGGAAAGATTCCCCTACCCCCCCCCCCCCGGCTACGCCACTGTTCTATGGGTGCGGGTCTCTACGGTGGCAACAGTAGGTATATAGTTTTATGCATGTTGGCAGGCAACTCCGTCCGCATACTTACTTCGTTACAACTATTTTTTGGTCAAAATAATTTGTATATTTTTTTCGGGACAGTTCGTAGTATTTAAAACTGACAGCTTGTTTTCAACGGAAATTAAAAGTTTTAGTGAAAACTTTTTTTTCTTTTATTGAAAACTTAGTTTATCGAGAAAAGCTATAAATATTGACTGAAAAGTTTGTCATTCATAATACCCTATTGTTCTTCAAGTGTATAATCTGAGTTTGTCAGTGATAATTTTGAACTGAGAATGGCAAGGTACTAAATTTTTTTGAGTTAGTGCGAGATTTTTGAAATTTATATTTGCGAAGGCTTAAACTGATATATCTTTTAAGTAACCTTGTTTAAACTGAAGTTTTTACTTGAAAACTGAGTTTATTGAAATATTTTTGAGAAACATGGTTGTCAACAGTCAATCATTTACTCATCGTTAAACTCAGTTTTATCAAATGATAAACTTTTTCGAAAAAAAAAAATCGACTAATAAACTAAGTTTTTGAAAATCTACGTTTTCATAGAGAATACCCTATTTTCAGGTTGATAAACTAGATTTTTTGGTTACTTTTTTTTTAAAAGAAATGTGTTTTTCAAGTGATGGGTACAGATTTCAATTCCCAATTGTAAAAGTTCGGTTTTCAGTTTGATCAGAAAACTCCACTATCAACTACCATAGGTGTCATTTGAATAGAAAATATTATTATAGAGAGAGGGTCCAGTGAAACAGGGAGAATGAAAAGCCACTCAAGCACGCCATTTCACACATTAGGATAACTTTGTCAACCACCCTTTAATGATACTCGATGGACGGTTGGTAAAATCTGTGCGTATATTGATTATCCAGTGTTGTTCAGAGCATTGTATTTTACGAATCATTCTTGTGTTTCCCTGGTTATAAAGGTTGTCTGAAATCACCAGAAGACAGAGTGCACAAATTATCAAGATTCTTTTGTTCGCGTGCAAGTTTATCTAGAATCTTTGGGTTTTGGCCGTCGCCAGGTTTATATAATTTGTGCTCTCTGCCTCAGATAACCTTACTGGAGACTGATTCGAAGGATATAATGCACTGAACAACAATGGATTATCAACAATAAACTGATGCACTAGAAGTGTATGAGCTAATAGTGCCTAGCTGACCCATAGCAACATGTGTACGGAATAAACCGTGACCTTGTAGACGAGGCCATTTGGGTACAGTGCTGAAACAAATGATGCATACAGCACTCAATGGAGGAACACAATAGACAGAGGGGTTGTAGGACAACGGACACTCAGTCACACGGACACTGTGTTATATGATACCGGACGGGTGTGTATAAAACAAAGACCTAAGACCTATAAAACAAAGACCTAAAACCTATAAAACACAGACCTAAGACCTATAAAACAAAGACCTAAAACCTATAAAACACAGACCTAAGACCTATAAAACAAAGACATAAAACCTATAAAACAGCAGGTGCAGCAGGTGGAATAGTTTAAATCTTTAAGAATCTGTTTTGTAAGTGTATTTTTACGTTTATATTTATATATAAATTTTTTTGTCTGTGTTAACATGTATTTTTCAATGTTGATGCAATAAATTGGCAGGACCGTTTGGCTCTGCAGAAAAAAAACCTATAAAACACAGACCTAAGACCTATAAAACAAAGACATAAAACCTATAAAACAAAGACCTAAAACCTATAAAACACAGACCTAAGACCTATAAAACAAAGACATAAAACCTATAAAACAAAGACCTAAGACCTATAAAACAAAGACATAAGACCTATAAAACAAAGACCCATAAAACAAAGACTTAGTTGTAAAACAAGACATTAAAATTTCAATGTACCATGTTTTGTAGTTTGCTGCAGCTATGTGTGCACTATTGTGGGTTCGATATTTTCTAACTGCGACAGCTACAAGTTTAGTGGTGGGCAGAATCCAGGAGGGGGAAAATTCATAATACAGGGGTCAAAAATGAAAAATGCTTGGATTGCTGTAAAAAGGTAACCAAAGTGTTGGTCTTGTTACAAGGACTAAAAAAAGTATAGTTTGTAATACTTACAACTTATGGTTATGGAGATATAACACAAAAATGTCAAAGGTCATCACGAAAGGTTAAATCTTAAATATTGCTCCGATTTCTTCAAAAATGGGCTCAAATTGTTCATCTTTCCGCAGAGACTGCAACAAAAACAATTTGCACCGTCTAACATATCTTTAAATTCGGAGATCAATAGAGGTCAATGGGGTTGACCTTGTTTGTCAATTATCTCGATAAACGAATACAAATGAGAGTGTCAACTACTTTTGTTGCAATCCCTGTGGAAAGGTTAACAATTTGAGACCATTTTCAAAGAAATCGGTGCATTATGAAGATTTAACCTCTGGTGATGACCTTTGACATTTGATGAATTTTGTCTTATACCTCGGTAACCATACCGTGTAGGTAGTACAAACTATACCTTTTTTAATCCTTGTAACAAGAAGAAAACACTTTGGTTACATTTCTAAAGCAAATCCAAGCATTTTTCATTTTTGACCACGGTCCAATGAATTTCCCCTTCTTCAAGAATACCGCTTTTATCGTGAATTTTGTAGCTCTTCAAGACTAACCGCCTTTTATTATTTATTTTTCAAGTTACAATTAAAGAAGCTCTAAATTAGAGCAAGGCTAACATTAAAGCCCGGGGTTAGGGTGTCGTCATTTTTTTACTCTGAAGAAGAAAATAAGTGGGATTTGAAGTGAAAAACGAAATATTTTTATGACTGGAAAAGGGCTCTTAGTTCACTACTTCAACATTTGTCTTCCGTGAAGTCAAATTTTATGGTTTTCGTTTTGGTACTACCACATTTCTTTGGGGAATACCTATTTTAAACATGGTCTCATATAAGTTATTGTTTGAGGGAGATTTTTAACATTGACCTATTTAAAAGGAGGAGGAAGTTCACAGACCAAAAACTTTCATGACTTCTAACTGATTCTGGTCAATTATTCGATCTTACCAAAACAATGACAAAACCAACTTAGAATTACTGGCACGTTTGCACATTAATTAATATAATTTTAACCAATCATTTATATTTTTCTTATGAAAATGTCGGTTGTTACACAGATTTAACTGATCAATTTTTCAACTATTATCACCAACTTGCACAAGTGTAAAGAAAACAAAATGCAGGTTCTGGTAGTCAACCATATCGACGAAATTTTTCCGAGAGTAATATCAATCATGTGAAAGGAAAAAACCTAACAAGTATGAATTGGACTGCGATACTACACCGGTAGACGGATGTCGATGATGGATTTTAAAAAAGCGTTCTTATTGGTACACTGACCGTACTGTATTGGAATCATTGTTCCCCACTAAGGAAATGTACTAACAATAGGAAAAGAGACCCCAATAGTCATGGATAACACAAGGATATTGACTCAAAAGTAAACGGTCTACTACAGAAGAAAATCTAAAATAAATACAAATTATATAGAAATAAATTACATTAATCTGACTCGAAAAAAGGCCAACCAAAAACGGCATTATTACGATGAAAAATTCAACGAGAAGTTTTTAAATCCAATATGAAACACACTTGGAAAACCATAAACAATATTTTTGGTCGTTTGTACAGAGTGTATTCAAGATAAATTAGAAATTGATGCCGGGTTAAACTTGCAAGATCCATATACCAATAACAAAGGTTTTACAATTTTTTTGTAAGCATAGGTCCACAATTAGCTGCTAAAATAGATAGTCAACACAGGGACAACACACTTTTATGACTATTTATTGAAGCCATTACAAAAAACAACTTCTATATTTCGCCCATATGACGACGCGAAAATCATTAACATTATGAGAAATTTGATCCAAATAAAAGTCCAGATCACGACGGGAATAAGTAATTTTGATCAAAAAAGATTGCAAAAGGAAAATAAGCCGTTCCACTTGCAAATATATTCAATTATCTAAATATAAAAAGGTGTTGTACCATGTGAACTAAAAATTAGCAAGGGTAGTACCGATTTACAAAAAGGACAATAAGAGCTATTTAATTCTAATTATCGACCTATATCAATTTTGCCTTTTTCTAAAATCTGAGCGGCTCATCTTTAAGAGATGCTCATCATTTATTATAAATACAACATTTATTATAAATGAAACAAGTTTGGCTTTTGTAGACCAAACCATTCTTACACAGATGGCATTATAGAACTGATTGATAGCATACAAGCTGTTGAGGAAAACTGAAACGACATTGGGCATTTATTTCGATCTATCTAAAGCACTGTGATTCCATCAAACTATGATATTTACTCTATAAACGAGAAAATATGGGTGGTTTTAGAGGCATCGCGTTGAAATGCGTTTTAAAGTTCACCTCACTAATGGACACAATATGTCCAATAAAATTCGTATAAATCAAATTGCAAGAATTTAACATGTGGTGTTCCACAGGGATCAATTCTCGGTCCTTTACTATTTATATTATATATAAATGATATTATTAATACATCATTTATTCTAAAATTTTGTCTTGTTTGAATACTACTACTACTACTAAAACCAACGTTTTACATCCGGGTTTGTCCCCGTCAACGGGCCGGGGTGGCCGGTGATCACCTACATTTGCAGCAAACACCACTGACTCCTTCCTCCATTTCACCCGATTCAATGCACTCCATCCTCAACCAAAAACCTCCTACTCTCCTCCTCCATTGTTTCTTCCATGTCTTCGGGTGGAACGGTCCCATCCTCCTCAAACCGCTCACCTGAACTTCAAAAGCCATTCTTAAAACCATTTTGCTCGTATCCTTCCTACACATGCCATACCAAAACGTGACACTATTCGCTCGCCAACAGGTCCACTGCCTATCTTCCAAACCCAACATTCTGCCATCAAGTCCTCAGTCTTATCCTGTCCATCAACTTCACCACCCACACATCGCTCGCATCATTGCTCTCTCTGTCCTCATCAAAATCCCAATCCATTTTCGCTCAGACACCACGTCTCACTCCCAATACAGCATCAATGATCTCACACAGCTCTTAAACACCATACCTTTCATCTACAAATGCTAGCTTTTCCAGCAAAAAACTGACCCCAATTCCCTAAACTCACCCACCCATACCTCACTCTCGTGTAACAGCCATTCCTCACATTCACCACCCCACTAACCTTATACCCTAGGTATGTGAACTCATTCACTACTCCACATCACACAACTTTTCCTCCTGTTCCACCATCCCTCCAGCTCCCTTCTCACATCTTCTACACACAAAATCTCTTGCCAAACTAGGGGTCACTCTCTTCATCTTTGTGCATCTCCCATGGATCCATTTCCCATATTTCTCACACCACACTGAATTTGCTTTTACTCTCTTCCCACATACCCCACATGGGTCTACCTTACTCGCTACCACCTCCCTCTCCGCCCCACTCACCAGCACGTTTGTCTTTCCAAGGTTTACCGTCAGACCCTTACTCTCGAAAGCCTTCTTCCATTTCCAAAACTTCTCCCTCAGTCCCTCCAATGTCTCACTCATTAAAACCAAGTCATCCGCATACAACATCTCACTCAGCCTGTCATTTAAATATCATATTGAAGCAGTGTCTAACGATATTTCAAGAAATATTGGTATTCTAAGTAAGTTGAAACACTTTGTTCCAAAACGTATTCTTTATTGTATTTACTGTTCAATCATATTGCCTTATTTTTCACATGGGATTCTTGTATGGGGTAATACTCACAGGATATACCTAGATAAATTATTCAAATTACAAAAAAAAGGCGTAAGAAACATATTCAATGTCCACTTTAGAGCTCATTCTGGACCACTTTTTAAGAAATTAAAGACTTTATTTAAATATTTATGATATGTATAGATATAATCTTGCTATTTTCATGTTTAAGCATTTACGGCTGATCTTCCTGAAATATTTTATTTTCACTAAAAATCGTAATATCCATACTTATCTTACGAGAAACCTCCACGACTATCAGTTAGTAAAGAATAAAACAACATATGCATCTAAAAGCGTTAGGTCAATGGGACCAAAAGTTTGGAATCGGCTATCAGCAGATCTTAACGGCTCAAACTGTTAAGTCATTTAAACATATTTTAAAAAACAATTTGTGTATGTTATATGAGTAATGAATCTTTATAGATTGTGATTTTCATCAATATTTAATTATATCATTATCAGTCATTCATTGCAATATTATTCTATATATATGTACTTTGGGTATCTATGTGTTGTCTTTTTGTTTTGGTAGGAGTCACCCACTTCTGGCCTATCTTGGCCTTTTGGTTGGCTCCACCATGCCAACAATTCTCTCAATGTATCTAAATATAATGATATTTGTTGTAATCATTCTGTTATTTAGTGTGGCATGGAAATAAATAAATATGAAATATGATATATTTGGTTTGGAAGTTATGAGCGAAAATGTCGACCAATACTAAGTTTAGACAGTACTCTATGGGGCTACAAAATCCCGTTTTTAGCTCTCGCGTCAAAACGGATTAAAATATCGGCGCGAAACTTTACAGATGGGGTTTTGGAGTGAAGGCTAATCTATCAAGATGAAAACTTCATATCCTTAAATCGGGCCATCCCCCTTTAAACTAAAAATTTGAGCTATGGAAATTTTCTCATGAAGGTAACAGTGCTCACTGGAAATGTTCCCATGAATGTAACACTGCCCACTGCACATAACACCTTTAAGACAATGAAAAACATTTTTATTCCTTCTTTAAATTATGAGCAGCTTCCAAAGAAAAAGTCGTCTTCTAAGCTTCTGTTATAGGGTTTTAGTCGATAAGATTTCTCAACCAAGGCAATTACTCCTACATGTCTCAATTGAGGGTCTTCAGAACTACATGGGTTGCACCAAAAGGCGTTTTTAAGGGCCCGTACATACCCGTAGTGCTTTCCTATGTCAGTGTTCACTCCACACGCACACACACGCATCGGGGTAAGGAGGCCTGTAGTCCTGCTTCCCATGTCTTAAACACTTAAGGTCCGTATGCACAAAAAGTTAGACCATGTCTAAGTTAGACCTGGTTTAAGTCAAAATTAGTTTTGCCTCAAATTGATAGTTATTCACACTTTCTTCGTAAAGTAACTAGCAAGTTCGAAAGATTTAAATGCAAATTTCAAAATAAATACAAAATACCTCTTGTCAGTAAAAAGGAAAATGTCTTTTCTGGTGGGACAAAATTAAACTTAGACCGGTGTAGAAGTAATTATAGTCCGGCGTACTCATAGTCCGGGAACAATGGTGAACAATAAGGGTAATCGATTCAGTTGAATCTTCACGCAACATTAGTTTCACGCTTTATTCCGTTATCGTCTATGGAGCCCCGGACTGTGGCTCCCGCCGGACTATATCTGCTTTCACACTGGGTCTAAAGTTAGACCTGGTCTAACTCTTTTGTGCATACAAACTCAATTTTTTATAGGTCTTGGATCTTTGTTTTATAGGTCTTAGGTCTTTGTTTTATAGGTCTTAGGTCTTTGTTTTATAGGTCTTAGGTCTTTGTTTTATATGTCTTAGGTCTTAGGTCTTTGTTTTATACACAGCCCGACACCGGACTTCGTCGTCTGCAATCGTCTGAGAACCCGGCTAGTGTGCTCCGGAAGTGATATTCATTTCTATTACACTAGCTTCAATAGAGCTCAATATGTATACTCATAATAAGGAAATAAGGATGTGTAGTCCGTATGTCAGTCTTTATGCTTGGTAGAGGTGTCCCGGTCATCGCTTATGAACTATGCCCGCTCTGCCCAGGGCATAGTTCATTCTGGGTTCAATTCTTGAAACTAGTTGAATTAATGCCTGCACTTTTAACCAATCAGATGATCAGATGATATATTAGGTTTCTAAGTTATTTCATATACACAGGAGAGATTTGGTGCTCTACCAATGTTCGCGAGCAAAAAAATAATCATTTTTTTTTACGTTTTAATGTTTGTAATACTGGACTTGAATTATCATACTGACGTAATATTGGGACTATTTGTACTTATTTTGTTACCACTAGAAAGAAGGTCCTCCAAGCTATCCGGTGCTACCAAATTTTCAAGTATTGGACGTTCAAAAAGGAAAATCCAAGGGCGCGGTACGGTAACCACCCTTCTTCTTCTTCTTTATGTACAACGCATCCCTCAGTGGCTGAGTATTGTCGCGTTTAGGAGCAAGTGCGGTGCAGAAAACACAAAGGTGCATAATTTGAAGAAGGCGCTGTACAGTGCGATAAAAACACCCAAGCTGATTAGAAGTTGATGTTAGCTGGACCTCCTTTGAATGTCTCGAAGGAGGAAGCAGTAGCCAATGGAGCTGGTAGGGCATTCCATATCCTGAGGGTGCTTGGGAAGAATGCATGCTGGTATACCAAGATGGATGCGGATGGGATGACAAATCTCAAGCTGTGGCCTCTTGTTGGGCTGTTCAGGGTATCAAGATACAGATGGTACAATCAACATTTCTGTGAATATTTTGTAGCAACATAACTAGCTTTTGAGACATGCTACTATGTTGGAGAGTAGGCCAGTTGAGCTGATCGAGCATGTTGGTCACACTACTGGTTCTGTATAGTCCTTCCATGACTAAGGCGAGGCCCTCTCCTCTGGACTGCTTCCAGCTTGTCAATGTGCGATTGATGAGGGGGGCCCAAGCAGCAGAGGCATATTCCATTACTGGTCTGACAAATGTTGTGAAGCATTGGGCTTTGATCTCTTTGGGCAGCTTTGATGTTACGCTGTAGGAATGCCTGGGGGCTTGTTAGCTTTTTTGCAAAAAATTTTGCCAACATGGATCTTCCATGACAAGTTGTATGGTGATACTGTTTATGACGTCTCGTGGACGCCCAAGTCATGAATAACCTTTCACACAAAATAAATGAGCCTTGTGCACACGTGAACTAAATATTTTATAAATAAAACGATAGATTTTAATGATTGTTACTTGAGGTTGGTGTTCAAGAATTTTGGGCATGTCCAAAACATCACATAAATCAGAATTACATCAATTTCACACAATTTTTATCCTTAATTGTTGTAAACAAGAATGTCCACTGATGTCCACTGTAGCGTTGCAGTTCAACATATGTCCTCCAGCGAAGACTCCAAAATGATAGCATGGCAAAGTCCCACATCAAACTCCCAGTAATGATATTCCAAGGGAATCTCTCAGTCCTGAAGGTAATCGTGTCCAGCAGTTCAAGACTACGGGGCTCTCCCTCGACACAAAATGGCCACATATAAAATCCAGGTATATACCACCATCAGGCCTGGTCGTCGTCCTCCATATAGGACCCACAAACTGGAATCCCCCTTTTTGATTCAAAACTGAAGCTCTTGGCTTAAAAGACGACAGCAGACAATTTAAGCTTCAAGCTCCGGCGGCAATCCAAAATATTAAATCCTGGCACTAGATGTAGAACTCAAATCTCTACCATTATTGTAGAGAAAAACATAGCTATAATTATACTGTATAGCTCCAGAGCTCTAGTTCAGCTCCTCTGATTTCAACTGCGGGCAGAGAGTCCTTACTCATCTCGATTTATCTTCACCCGCTAATTTCCCTTTCTAACATAATCTTACATCATCCCATTCATAATCATGACCTTGCACCATCAAATCAGATTTCACAATCTAAATTAACATCACTTCAATATATAACTTTGTGGGGGAAATTCCCTAGTGTTCTGCAATGTGTTTTGATCTTAAAACATAAACCCGTTTCTAATTACTAAGTTTACAATCTTGGGGAATTCCCCACTTCCCCCTTTTGTCCATCTAAACAGGTTGCAATTTAAGCAAAACAAACTAGGGGTTTCCCCTTTTTCTCTCTTTTATTAACAAAGTGCTTTTCCATGAGAAAATCTTTTCTCAAATAAATTGAGAAATAATACTTTTGAGAGAAAAATGGAGGCCATATAACATCCTCCCCTTAAAAAGAAAATTTGAATGAAAGAAAATTTCCAAAATCTGGCTTTATACCTTTAAAAACCCTTTTGTGGTTAATTTTACATAAGTTTACACAGTGTAAATTTTACACTTGTTATAATTTCTTGCCTTGGGCCCCCAACCCTTGGCCTTCCGTCTATATTACATAAAATTGTAATACTAAATCTCTGAACCGAATTTAAGGCAGCTCTGGACAAGGCATCTGCCAAACATTTATCTTTTGCCTTTGATTGTGTTAATGTCCATGAATGTATCCTTGTAGAGTTAAACTCCAGCAGTTACATCTGGTTGTCAGGGGGAGTTTCTAAATTATCAGCCACAAAAATTAAATTCAAAATAACAATTCATATATAATGTATTGGTACAATGGTTTCCCCAGTATGCCATCATAAGTGGATTTTGATGGATCTTGGAATTTCCATCCCACTTCTACGTAGCTCACTGATATGCCTGCAATTTTTCTTTTTCCATGGCATGTTCAATCTCTTTTAATTTTACTACATCACTTGTGCCCTGTTCCTGAACTTCTTCGATCTTACCAAATATGATTATCCCAAACATATTCCTGGACAAATTTTTCAATAAAGTTATTTTTGTCATTTGCTTTCTTCTCTAGCAATGTTTTTGCTTAGTCCTAAATCTATGGCTAGTTTCATTAACTCAGGCATTTTCAGCTCATCACACTTCTCCCAAGTTGTATTTGCCCTATGAGCACTTCTGGATCAACTCATTGTTATTGTACTCTACAACACCATATACTAACTTGACCAAACTGGCAATGTAGTACATGTAATACCAACAAAAAATTTTGTATGCCAAAATCTGCTCAATAGTTGACAATATTTTTTTCACACTTTTTCATTGTGTAAATTCTGAACATAAGGCTCAAATTTATCCAATTCAATTCCCGGACGAGCCCCCCAATATGTTTATGACGCCTCGTGGACGCCCAAGGTCAGCAATACCTTTCAACCACAAATAAATGAGCCTTGTGCACAGTGATCTAAATTTTATAGTATAAAACAGATTTTAAATGATTTTTACTTGATTTTGTTCAAAAATTTGGCATGTCCAAACATCACCTAAATCCGAATTAAACAATTCACACATTTATTTATACTTACTTTGTAAACAAGAATTCCACTGATGCCACCTGTATCGTTGGCATTCAACGATATGTCCTCCATCGAAGACTCCGAAATGACCGCATGCAAAGTCACACATACAAAACTCCTCAGGTAATATATTCCAAGGGAATCTTCTCATCCTGAATGTAATCTTGTCCAGCGTTCAAGACGACGGGGCTCTCCCTCGACGACAATGGTCCACAATAAAAAATCCAGGTAATACACCACCATCAGTCTGTCGCTCGGTCCTCATATAGGACCACAACATGGAATCCACTTTTTGATTCCAAAACTGGATCTCTTTGGCTTAAAGAGACGACATCAGACATTTAAGCTATCAAGCCCGGCGGCATCCAAAATATTAAATCCTGCATAGATTAGAACTCAAATCTACCATTATTTTAGAGAAAAACTTAGCTATATTTATACTGTATAGCTCCAAGATCTAGTTCAGGCTCCTCTGATTTCAACTGCTGGCATAGGAGTCCTTACTCAGCTCTATTTATCTTCACACAGCTAGAATTTCCCTTTCTAACAATAATCATTACCATCATCCTCATGCATACAACATGACCTTGCGACTCACATCCAAAGATTTCAACAATCTAAATTACATCAATTTCATATATTAACTTTGTGGGGGAATTCCCTAGGTTTCTGCCATGTTTGATCTAAAACATCAACAAGTTTCTAAGTTACCTAGTTTACATCTTGGGGATTCCCCACTTCCCTTATTGTGGCAATCTAAACAGGTGCAAGTTAGTGCAACAAACTATGGGGTATTCCCCTTTCTCTCTTTTATAGTAAACAAAGTCTTTTCCATGAGGAATCTTTCTCAAATAAAATTGCGAAAAATACTTTTGAGAGAAAAATGGAGCCATATAAACAATATTGAGACCGAGGTACTTGCACAGCTGGGCTTGTTGAGAATTTCGTTATGGATCGTGTATGTGAATAGAATGCAGCTTCTTTTGTTGGTGATGGTGATGACTTCACATTTGCTTGGGTTGAATTCCTTTGCCAGTGCCTGTGTTCCCACTTCTCTGTCATTGTCCAAGTCTGCTTGCAAGCTTCAGCATCTGAAAGGTGTCTTTGATGGTGCGATACATAAGACAATCGTCGCGAAAGCATAGTTGGTTGTTGAAGACGCCAATGCAGGGAGGTCATTACTAGATACCAAAAAAGGAATGCCCAGGACTGTACCCTGAGGCACACCAGATGTTACCAGTGAAGCATTAGAAGACTATCCTCGATCAAACACGCTGAGTGCGGCCAGTAAGAAAAGCTCTGATCCACTGTTAAACTCACCACGAATACCATAAAACGGCAGCTGACACGGATGCGCTGGTGGGGTACCCTGTCAAATGCCAGTAAGAAAAGCTCTGATCCCTTTAAACTTCACCACGAATACCCATAAAACTGCAGCTGACAGGAGGCGCTGGTGGGGGTACCAAACCCGTCATGCCTTAGAAAAGTCGAGTAAAATTGCATCAATCTGCTGTTTGGAATTCAATCCCTTTGCCAAATCATTTAGTGTGATGATTAACTGAGTCCCACAGGAGCGAACGTTTACGAAATCCGTGTTGGTCATCTGTCAAGATCTTATGTTTCTCAAGATAATTCCAGGATTTGCTATGGATGATATGTTTCCTGGAGTTTTTGCACAGCATTTGATGTTGGGAGATTGGCCGGTAGTTTGATGCAATACTCTGTTCTGTCAAACCTTTCGTGAAGACTGGTGTTTATGAGCTCCTCTTTCCAGACAGATGGAATGTGCAGCCTTGGGTAAGTGTGGCTTGGAAGAGAAGAGTTAGTGTAGGTGCGATCTCATCAGCAACTTCTTTCAGTGCCTGCTGGTAATTGATCCGGGCCCAGTTTGCCTTTGGGGTTGAAATTTTTCAACCTTCACAGCACCTTGAACAGAAACTTTGATGTCAGCAAGATCTGGATAGGACTGTGTGGACACAAATTGGCAGATGCTCAGTATCCTTCACTGGTGAAACAGATGTGAACTGCTCCGTGACGGTATCTCCCGAGGGCAGTTCCTCAAAGCAAGTGTTTATCAATTAGCAGTTGTTACGCAGCGTGACAGCATTGTAGTACAATCCCGGGAGTACAATAAGTCCCGATTTCATCACTTTGAGATTTTGAAACGTGTTTATTTAAAAAAAATGATTTATCTCAGGTTAAATTTTACAATAAATGGTTCATTCGATATGCATCGTTAGCTTTTTTTTTTTGTTTTTGTTTGGCCCCAGTCCGCTTATAACACGTCAATAGTATACTTTGAGGCTGAAAGAGATGTTATTCCAGCTGTAATCTAAAAACGCAAGAATTTATCAAAATTGTACGATAGGAGATTCTAGATTGAAGCGCTCGCATATTTGCAGTGATTAAAAGTCAATATTTGACGAATTAAGGTAGAATGAATCGGAAAGATAACGCTAGATCATGGAGGGTACTATGTGCCTTACTTTCAGCTTGTTTGCGAGGTGGGACTATCAAAGCTTTCAGTGTTCTACTGCCAGCTATGAAAAACCGCTAAGACAAGTACGGGGGGGCTTGGTCGTGGCAAGCCATAATTTCGGGATCTGGTTATCTACTTGGTAAGTCACGCAAGGTTTGAACAGTGGCTTAGCGGGGGGGGGGAGGCAGGGGAGCCGCGGCCCCAATATTTGATTTCGTCTGTTGTAAATGGGGCAGCGGTTCACTTGAAGAATTCAGGTCATGGCGCTTGCAGGCCGGATCGCCGGCGAAGTATTGGTTTGCGACAAGTAAATTTTTACAAAATCGTGAAAGAAATACCCCTCAGAAGACATTTAAAGCATATAAACATTTTCAAGCATATAAACATTTTCAAGGGCTTCGCCCCTGCACCTCACCAGGGCCCTAAGGCAGATCCCTGCATCCAGCCCGTTTTCTGTCGGTTCAGATGCAACACTGCCCCCGCCCCATCAAAATCCTAGCTACGCCACTGGTTTTAATTGTGTTTGTAGGATTTGTACGAGGTCTACAATAGCCGAGAGTAACATAAAGGAATAAACGTTATTTCCTGATCAATTATTTGAAGCCTCATGATATTTCTTCGCTGTTGTAAATTAGCAAATTACTCCATAGATCCAATGATAACTAGAATTTCGCGGTTCTCGGCTTTCGCGGTTTGCGGCTGGTTGGTTGTTAGGGTTGTTGACTTGTTGGGTTCCGTGCGGAACCTTATCAGACGTTACCTGTACCATTAGTAAACTTTGTCACCACCTTAGGGTTCTTGTCTGACTACCGACCGCAGGGCCCCTTTGCAACTATACCAGGGCCCCCTTTACTAGCTGCCCCAAAGTCCCAAGGTCTTTTCTTCATTTCGAACTACCCAAGACCCCTTTCACAACTTTCTGGGAGCCCTTCCCAGCTGCCACAGAGCGTCCTTACCCAACTACCTAACCCCGATCACACTCTCAACTACCAACGGGGCCCTTTCCGCAACTAACCCAGGTCCTCCTTCCAATTACACCAGGGCACATTTCAACAGTACCTGCACACCCTCTCCCTCAAATACCCAACGTTTACCACCCTTTTTATCTATTGGCCAATTCCCACTATCCCATGGTCCCGTTCTTGGTATTACAATTGATGCCATCATGCGTTGTATGATGGTGTTGGCAACTGCCACACCAAAGCAAATTAATTAATTTTTATCCATTATTTTAGCAAAAGGAAACATTGTCAATTAGGACAATAACAGTAAGCCTATAAGCATGGGGGAGCCCCTGGAGGCGCTTTTAAGTGGCCAAGGACAAATAAAAGGATTATGATCGATGCATCTCACCATATCCCTACAACACAATACACATATCCCACAACCCAATCGGACTTAGATGTGTTTGACATCACATCTGTCACTATCCGCTCTACCAACGTCTTCAGGAGAATTTGGCACAGTGTATTTATTGGATATTGATTTGAATTTAAACATTTTCCCACAGACCATTAAAAGGGCCACAAATTAGGTGACAAGCAATATGAGATTAGATCAATTTAAAATCCATTTTCCCCATATCCATAATACAATAGATGACGTTTAGACTGCCATATTCTATAGATCGCGATGTTATACCCTATTTACCGCATTATGTCAGATAATTTGACACAATGTTTATGGGATAATGGATTTTTATACCTTGATCTTACACACATTCTTCAGTCCCAATGCAGTCAACCATCTCGCAAAAAAAGGTAACATCGGGTTCCGATCCAACACAACACTTATACCTTCTTTAATAACCTCTAAATGTTTCTGGGGTTTTTTTGTTTTAAAACTCATCGCCATATGCCTTCATATTTCCAATATTTTTTTACATTTTATTCACCACCTCTCTCCGAGCATACTCCCTTATACATTTTCCTCAATATGAATACTCCCCATTAGAACATGAATATTCCACTTTGGGCAGTCTGGAGATGTACTTTCATTTCGTGAAATAACTTGCCTCAGAATTCATCCCCAAAACATCCACCTTTTTCCTCCCCAAACACAACCACCTTTCGGCCCTGAGAAAACTTCAACACATACCATATCAAATTTATAGCTCAAACACCGCTTCCCTATATCCAAAACCGTTAACGGAACTTCAATTTCCACTCACAATGCAAAAGGCCGTACCTACCCCCAATACGACGTGCACACTTCTGTCCTCTGCCGACACATTTTTGGACTCTCAAAAGTAGAAACCAATTCCAATACTAGTATAACAACTAACGTCTGATAATAAGTTATGGTTCCCTAGCTACAAACTGCTACTCTCTTTAAACGAAAGATTGAAAAACCACTCTAAAAGAGTGAAATCTAATCTCACCTCCAAAAAAGAGCCAGCCTGAGTGACCGCATCTTTTAAGAGTTGAGATCCCACTCAAATAAAAGTGAACAAATAACTCTAAGGAAAGAGTGAACTGATAACTCCTCCTTTTTAGAGTGAACTAGTCACTCTATATTTGTTGAATCCTTAGGAATTTTTTGTTTTGTTGTGAGTTAATACATGTTGTGTAGGATCATAAATTCCTCAGCATCGTTACATGAATGATATTGTGGCGCATCATTGGCCACGATTCATGGTGAGACTGCATGACGTGTATGATCACGGTAATTGCATGCCCGTGGACAGGCAGTGGATTGTGGCGTTTCGTACATGTTTGTAACCTAGCCGTCCCGGGAGCCTGGCGCAGACTACCGTATTTTACGAGTGATAATACAGTAAATAACATTTACTGCTTCTCCACACGTTTGTGCTTAAATGCTATGACTGTGACCGACACAACATATACTCACCCGTGAAGATTCTATGATTTCTTCATCTAATTTCACTCCGTTCAACCGTTTGCTGACGGTCTCACTTATACTCGTCCGCCATGTTGTTTGAAAAATAATCACGCGATTAGCGGCGGTTCTGATTGGCTATTGTAGTTTCCACGCCGAAAAGAATGAGCATTTTCTCACTTTTAGAGTCTAAACCCGTCGATAAGAGGTCAGATTGAGCTTCACTCCAAGAAATTGGCATTTTGAGTTTTGAGGCCACTCGGTTAGCCACTGAGTGCTTCTGTTTAAACCGCGAGTGAAGGGTCGGGTTGCATTTTCTCTCGCTCTTTTTAGAGCTAAAAGCCACTCGCTTATAGTTAATTTAAATACTCGAAATTCAGAGTGATTTTTCAACACGCCTTCATTTTAAGAGAGTACGCCTCGATAGTTGCAACCATAACTACTACTAAATACGAGCGAACAGTGCTGGCTCTGATTTTGTTATTGATGTATTTGTTCACTGCCAAATTCATAAAAATAAGATGCAGTATTGAAATATATAGTTTCTACGGGCTCTATATGGTTTTGACATTCGTATTGCTGAAATGAACGTTTTTCCTTGATCAACATTCATGAGAATGAGCTTAAACGGCTTGCCCACAGCTTTTGCATTAAATGTTACGAAAAGCGGAGTGTTATTTTGCTAGAAGTGTGCTCATCAGCAACTTGAATGACTTAAATCACTGGTTGTTTCAACAAAGCTTCATATCAAACCAGCAAAGATGGGCTTCATGGATTTTATTTATCATCTAGTTTTCTTCGTCCAATGGAAATATACTCTGTATTATAGTTATTAGGTGAGTTTTTGGGGTGATACCTGATTCTACGTCACGAATCTAACTTCCAAACAGACCAATTGGCCAAAATTCACATTTCGATATATCGGCGATGGAATTTTAGAGAATCTGAACTTGCATATCTAAATGTGAAACTTTTAGGAAAATGATTTTAAAGTGTACATAGTGGACATTGAAACGTTCTTTCATTCAGCACGCTTTCAATTCAACTATCCTTTGTTTTCCTTGTCAAATTTAATTATAAAGTGATTGGTCTGTTTGCAAAAACTAACGTCCTCTGTTTCTATGTCAAAGGAGACGAATGCGCATTCGCCTGTTTGGCGTACTCAAAAACAGTCGATCGATCGCCCCCAGACGGTGGTATTGAACATGTTGAACATACTTTTGCCTGCTGAGGGAGCTATAAATGACTATGATTTTGTATGATTTTCTAGCCGTCATCACCTCTTACAGGCAAAATATGCCAATGAAGCTAGAAAAGAGGACTGATGAGGTTCTATTTTTTTATTTTGTAATTGGAATCGATTTAATCAAACTTTAAATACTTAATGTAAAATATATTACATCAAGCTATAAATATATTAATTTGAATGGAAAGCTGTAAAAGCTGTATTTACGGGGTTTTGTTGGCAGAATTGCTGCCAGAATTTTCTTGTAAAATGTATAGTATTTTTCCTGTAAACCGTAGTACTTAATAGTATAATTGAAAATTCATAATAATGTACGATAATGTTGATACTCGAAAAACGAATAAAAGCTCCAGTTGTAGTCGTTTTATACGCCTGGTAAATTGGAATAAAAATTACAGTATTTTGCTGTATTTCCAAATTGCAGCATGGAAAGTACACTAAGGACATCCAAAGTGTATGTCTAACGTTTGAAACCCTGGGTTTTGTGAATTATTGGACATAATAACTTCCATAAACGTTAAGTGGAAGAAGTTGTGATTTATCTGTTTATTGCTTGAAGGTGTATATTTTGATACTTTTTTGCAGAGTAAAAGGAATCAAAGATCACTATTTTATCAAGAAGAAAGCTTTATCTTACTATCAAGTCATTTATATTTGTATTAATTTTACGAGCGTTCGGACGAAAATCATTTTAATTCTCAATAACGAAACTATAGGAAGAGTAAATTGGCAATTAGTGTCAAATGATGTTCTAAAAAATCGTAAAAACAAACGACTTCGGAGTGTCTATTGGTACAATTTGAAGTGAAATTGACATTCCCATAGATATTATTTTATTTTTGATAGACCATTGCGTATATGTTTCACCTTTGGATTCACAGCACTCGTACAGTATAGTTGAAAACTTTCTATGAGTAAGAAACAAACCATTTGAGGTTAAGATGACAGTTTGCCGGCATTACAAGGCGGCCTTCAGGCCGTCTTGTTCTGTTTTTGATGCGTTCTTCTTTCTTTCTTTCTTTCTTTCTTTCTTTCTTTCAACACTTCAACTGCTTCTAGCTCAGTCATCGTTTGACGTATTGTGACTAGACTTACATCAAATGACCGCTGACTTGGACCATTTATGTCATATGACATTGACCCCTGTCTGACCTTTGACCTGGCCACAGGCGTCAAATATGTAATTTATTGTTACAAATTATCTTCTTCTACAGCATTACGCCGATATAAACCAAACTGGTTCAGAGGAACCACTGACCCTTGCTTCATATAGGGTGTTAAGGGATAAGGAGTCAAAGGTCATTAAGGGGGTCATTTCCGGTTTGAAAGCCAAAAATGTGAAAAATATTCAAAAAATCGCTTCCTTATAAATTACGTAACAGAGTGACGTCATTAGAGCACATGCATTGTTACCAGGCAGGGTCTTTGGGTTGTCCACAGTTCAGGATCAAAGGTCATTAAGGGGTCACTTCCGGTCAAAAACCAAAAATATTCCAGAATATTCAATTTTTTTTTATCTCAAAACCCAAACATAGTACAGTGACTTAACTTGCAGATGTGCATTCATGTTACCTGGTGTATGCAAGGTATTTTTATTTTGGAGGTCGAAGGTCATTTAAGGTGATTTCCGGTTTTCAGGTAAATAATTTCAAGAATTTTTATCTCCAGAACTAAGCATAGTAGAAATTTTTTATTTGCATTGGAACAATGCATTTTTGTTGTGTACACGAGGTTTTTTTTTTTACCGGGATCAAAGGTCATTAAGGGGGTCAAAAGGTCAATTTTGCCAAAAAATGCTAAAAATAAGACGAAATTGGATTTATCTTAGCCTAAAGAGGACAGATAAAGCCCGTTATTACTACAGTGATGTAACATTAAGAGTAGAAGAGGTCTATGATAGTCGCGACCCAAAGGTCAAAGTTCAAGGTCAAAGGTCAAAATTTACAAACAAGCTCCGATTGAATTGAAATTTGCCCTTAATAATCTCGTGATATCGTAAATACAGAACAATAAAAGTTGACCCTATTCGTGACCCAGTGGTCACGTTATAGAGGTGCAAAGGTCAAATCCATGACATGCTTGGATTTAGTTGAAACTCAATGATAACGTTCCTCATAACGTTGTTAACACGTAAAAATACATTTAATGACATTTGTGACATATTGGTCAAGTTACAAGGGTCAGAGGTCACTTTAAGGGCACACTAAGGGATCACCATTCCTAATTAGGCCGCCTTGGTGTCATGTCTCAGGCATGACAAAGGTTGTGTGTCTAGTTTCTTCTGCGGTGCTCAATGGTTAACTTGTATTTTAAAGACTTCTGACGTTTAATTTCAATTCAAATTTCCAAAATTTCTGATTATCAAAGTGGTATTTATTGAAAATGCAGAATGATAATTTTTCTCATATTAAACATATTTCGTTATTGGAATTGAAAGGAAAATAATCTCCTCTATCTACTCAATAAAATGAAGTGTAATCGGGTTGCATTCATTATCTTGAGTAATTTCAATGAGTAATCTTTAATGTACCATTAATCATGTATTTTAATTGAGATGGCTGATAATGTGAATAATTTTTCTACATGCACTGCAAAAACTAGGGTGTTAAAATTAACACCGCCGGTGTTCTAGGAGGATCACACCAAAATGATGTCAAAATTCAACACCTTTGGTGTTATTTTAACACCCTATTGCGTTGTTTTAACACCAAATAGTGTTAAAATAACACCAAAGGTGTTGAATTTTAACACCCTCTTTGTGTGGTCCTCCTAGAACACCGGTGTGTACTCAAAATCACATTACTTTATTACGCTTATTTAGTAAGTACACAGAGAAATTATCAAGTTAGTTTAATTATTAATCAACTCAAATAATATCATAGGTATGTGGGGGAAATATAGCAAAGAAAGGAGGAAAAACGAAAAAGATTTTGAGGTACTATATGTTACATATCATTATTGATTATTATTATATCATTATTAATTTGCCTGTAAATTAATCATGTGAGTAACTTTTATTCATGTAAGCCTATCTAACTGAGAATCGAACCTGGGCCCCTCTGATATGAACCCAAATACCTAACCACGATACTATGCTACCTTATATACAGGGAATATATAAGAACATTGAATTTATATGCATTACTTTCCTTTCAAATTAATACATTGCAAATTAAAATGAACAAATATCATACCAAAACGTGAAAGGGTTTCAACAAGAAGTTTTTTGAACTATCTATAAAAAATTGAAGTGAAAATAAGTTACTACATTAGTGCTTGTTTGTGACCTTTCTGATGTTACAAATTGTCTTGTTGTTGTTATAACTTTGAATTACTAACATAGCTGATTTGAATCTTTTTACTAAATTACAGCTTCAACAATCAATTAATTTCCAGCAACAGGTGTAAACTGAGTAATTGTTACTATTTTTTTGCTCAATTTACCGTTTAATACATGTATGTTTGTGTTAACATTTCTCAAATGAAATAAGGGTATTTGTGAAATTATTCTCATGAAACGTATATTGTATCATTACAAAATAAAAAAAAAAACCTTTAACTATTATGTCTAAAACAATAAAAAAATAAAATAAAATAAAACTCAACTGGCGCGATTCGAAACTGAAGGCTCCTTTTTGCCGTTCTCATCGCCCGGATCATCGCTTAGACAGTCAAGACATCTTACAATCTACGTCTAGTAAAGAACACAGTTAAAAATGCATATT
Organism: Ophioderma brevispina; assembly: GCA_023653785.1. Lineage (NCBI taxonomy): Eukaryota > Metazoa > Echinodermata > Ophiuroidea > Amphilepidida > Ophiodermatidae > Ophioderma > Ophioderma brevispina. The sequence continues at coordinate 12,626 of JAMKCH010056681.1, read as the reverse complement.
TTTGTTTAAACTTACCACTACTAACATGCATCTTGTATTCGACTAAAGAACGTGCGCTGTAAACATTACAGTGGACTTCACAATAAAAAGGATCAGAAAAGACATACTTGGCCGTAATTTAAAAATCAAGCAAATACTTTTTCGTCTAATTTTCCAGGCCTATTAGGACTAAATTTATAAGAGAGGCTCCTATTTGAACTTTGAATTCTATCAACATTATGATGCACTATTATGGATTTTCTCAATTATAGGTTATTTATTGGACAAATACTGTAAATCTTATAGGAAAACACTGGCAGCAATTCTGCCAACAAAATCCCATAACAAAAGCTTTTATAGTTTCCATCCACTTTATATTTTACGTAAAATGCATTATGTTTTACCAAAATTAAAGGTCCATGGTCCGATTGCTAATAGCCTTGTCCCCTGGGACCCCAGATTTTACCCGAAGTGGTCAAAATTTTGGTTATCAGAAGAAAGCTACTATTTTTCTCACTTACCCTGTGAAATATTAGGGCTAAATGATGTTTGGTTTGGATGTTATGAGCGAAAATATGCCCCATTTTGGCCGACCAATATTAGTTTTACAGAGTACTCTATGGGGATTACAAAATGATGTTTTTACCTCTCATTTCAAAACGGGTTGAAATATCGGCGCGAAACTTTACAGATAGGGTTTTGAGGTGAAGGCCATACTATCAAGATTAAAAATTTAGACTTAGATGTACCGTAAAATGTTGGTTGACATTGTAGACAGGCCTACTAAGTTTTAGTGTTCGTCAGTACTTTTTATTTTCAATACATTCACAATCTCTGTAATAACTCGCCAAATATATATTTTTCAGTGTTTTGATTGAATCATTTTTTACAGTGTACTGTAATTTTCACAGTAATTATTTGGCAGAATTGTTGTCAGTAAAATACTGCAAAAATTTATATTTTTAGTGTGGCAAAATCGTCTCAGATACAGCTACACACATTGTACTAATATAAACTTCGACCAGACTTCTATAGGCTACCCAGTGTTGATCGAGAGAGGAGATGAATCTCGCAATATCCCATTGATCGATAGGACACTTTATAAGCTGTCGTTCGGTGGTTTTCAGTACAGCAAACAGACTAATGCAGATTGGTCTGTTTGGAAGACTTTCATTTGGCGTTTGGGTATGATTTCCAAAAGTGAAAATCTATTATATCTACAAATTGGAATGTTATTTTTGCTCAAAATTTGGTATATGAAAAGAAATTTGGTATATGAAAAGAGCTTGTGATATAGTATCATAATATGCAAAAAAACTCAATTTCGCCAAAATGGTCGATTGGCCTGTTTGGAACACTGACCTCTACACATGGATAGCGGGTCAGAGTCGCCGATTGAAACATCAGGACCTCTACAATATTGCGGGAAACAATGCCCGCACACACACCTTGTCCAACAATAGAACATTCGTGTGGAATATGTGCACCAGCAGGTGTATGCATTGTTTCCGCCATATTGTAGAGGTCCAAAACCAACTTCCTGTTGTTTCACTCGGCGACCATTCAACTGTGCGGCAGCCCGCTATCCATGTGTAGAGGTCAGTGGTTTGGAAGACTCATGACGATATCTAGTCAAGGAGTCTGGATCATGCGAGGACGCAGCCCGAGCCCAGATACAGAATCCGGAGACTAGATATAGTCCGTGTCACCTCAAAACCCACCTAAGAACGATTTTATCATACCCAAGCAAAACAAAATAAGCATAAACATGCCCTAAAGAAAATTATAAGGGTGATTCACAAAACAAACAATACTTCACGGTAAATTGACTGTAGGCATATTGTTTTAAATGAATGCAAGAGTGACGAATTATCTGCGACAAGAATCTTTGAAAATAAAACAGCGCTAAAAATCATTGATCTATTTTAAAGTCTTTTAGAATATGTGAGAGCGATTATGCTGAAATCTTGTTCCAACTCGGGTCAACATTACTAAAAATCGCCAAATTAGAGCAGTGATTTACGTCAAAAATGGACGCCGAATTTTCGGATTTGTGTTGTCATGATGCATGGCCACCTATGCGCAGTTCCTAACTGACATGATACGGACGTTGAGACGCGCTCCGAGGGGTGATACAGGATATATCTTGTCAGTAAATTGAGACGATTATCCAATGAAAATCGAGAGATCTTAATGATGGTATGATAAATTAGGACACTACACCTGGCACAAAAAGTATCTCGGCATGTTTTTTGATCAGAATTGTGTCAAAGTAAGACCATTTTGAAAGTTTTCGAAATATACATTTTATTGTCTAGGTCTTGCTCTTTCATTTAATACCTGGCTTGTAAAAATGCGTGCAGAAATGGCCGGGATAGAAAAAGACGCAAACCCCAACAACCAAAAGTTGCAGTTTTTGGATTTTTCACAATTAATATTGCAAGCAGGCTTTCTCGCTCATTCAGTCGGAAAACATCTTTGTGTAAAATCAATATACACGTATTATTGCGTTGTACCACACAGTGACCATTGAAAAATCCAAAACTGCAAAATAACGGGTTACCATATATTTGTTAGCTTATCTGTTGATTACGATTCAGCCAAAGTAGTGATTGCAAGTCATGCCAAGTCATGCTACACTTGTAGGCAGGTGTTGTGCCGAAACACCCGGGTGCCGAAATACCCGGGTGCCGAAGTTCCCTCCTCTCAGAACTGCCGAAGTACCCGGGTATTCGGCAGAGGAGTAGGGAAGTGGAAAATAACGTGCTGTTGATGTGTAGATCACGTGTTTACCTATTTTTCGTGATTTTATGGACAATTCTACAATGAAACTCATTAAAAATCAGACTTTTGGCATTTATGAACAATCCTGTATGTAATAGTAGATGTAGATACGATCTTGTAACGCCAAAAGCACCCATATAGACCCAATTAAGAAGAATTCCCGCGTTCGTTTACCAAGGTAGCCGAATTCGGAAACAATGTATACGTTATATGCATTGATATACATATGGATCCCATTGTAAAGGTCCTCTTTCCAATATTGATTAGGAGGGCTATAGGCCGGTTGCAACACGGGTTAGGTTAGGGTTGGGTATAGGGCCTATAGGACCTAGGGTTAAGATTAGTGTTAGGAATTAGGTTAGGGTTTGGTTATTAGGGTCCGGTGAGTACAAACATTGGGATTAGACCTATGTGATTTTCTACTTTACAAATAGGGGGTTATGTGATTTTTTTTTCTGATGCAGGGGGGGGGGTCATGTTAAATTTATTATTCAGTAAACCAAGCACCTATCTGCATCAGCAGTAGACCTAAATCATATGGTGTACCTATAATTGTGTGTGTGGGATGGGTGTAGGAGTTCTATGCAATAGGGCCAATGTAACTTTACAATGGTGGTTATGCAATTTTCCAAACACATCTTTCAATTTCTCCGGCCCCCTCCCTTGTAAATAATGTACGGGCCCTAAAATTATTAGTTTAAAGCTAATCTTAGCCTGTCGTACGAGCTGATTCCACTGAACACCTATTTCGTGTCATCCTGTGTCCGTACAGCCAATTGACATAAGAACTTAGTTACATCCAACAACCGCACGCTATAATAAGGATCTCTCTGTGCCGAACTACTGGGATAACCCATTGTTTCGGCAAGTAACCCTGCCGTTCGGCAGGGTAATGACGTAGCCCGCATTTTCGGCATGAATAATTGCCGAAAGACCGGGCGTTTCGGCATAGCCCGGTATTTTCGGCGCAGCACAAGCGGAACAGCCCTGAAAAGAGGCCTATTTAACGAAAAAGCGGCAATATGACCACAACATCAAAATTTTGTGTTATATCGAAAATATAGTGTTTGAAGTTATTGGAAGTGAAATCTACAATAATTTGCTCATGTAGAACAATAGATATAGACTGATTTACATACAATATGCATACGAAATTAGGTAGGGAAATATTTCCAGCGAAATAACTATAGCATTTTCAAGTGAAGAACTACGATTTCGTTTCTTTTAAAATAATTTAGCCAATTATCTACTTACTAGAATAGTAAGAAACTGACATAATCTCTTTGATATAAGTGTAGCGTGGATGGCTCGCCTGAAAAAGAGAGAACGCGCATGCGCGGCACAATTTTCCAGAAAGCGACCGGAGAGCGCAGAACCTAATCTGCAAACGTGGTAATTGGTGGCTGAGAACCCACCGCTGCAACGTAGAGCTAGAGATACTACAAGCCAACACCATAATTTTAGTTTACATACATTTATTTTTCACCTCAGCCTAAAGAAAATCACGAGACATGGTTAAATTGTCACCTTTCCGCAGATACCAACTCACTGAAAATCACCTACGACACCAGCTTTTGATTTCGAAACCCTTTTCATACAGATTGCTTTTAACTCATTTTGTTACCAATTAACTAACATTTGTATTAATATCGACCACCCCAACATATGACCTCAATATCAAAATGGCCACTATACTTCACTTTGCACCAATGTGTCACATAAAAGTCTGCACTTTCATGACTAACTAACCCTGATTTTCCTTTCTCTAATACAATTCCACATCTACATTACTAAGAGTGTCTAAAATACAGGTTTCACATGCATGCTTTTTCTTATGCACTCCAACATGGAGAAAATCGACCACAATTTTAAACATAAACCAATGACAGAATGCCGCATATGCCAGCATTCCTATTTAAAATTCCCCTCAGCACAAAACGAATACAATTTCGACAAAATTTACCATTATGAAATACCAACACTAATAGTGTACAACCTGGCATTTAACAATTTGCAGAAAAATAAATCACATAGAAATGTTCTCCCTACCAACAAGTCCTACATCATAAAAACATGTATTCTGTATCCAAACTTATTTGTGTACACCATGCATTCAGCAGCATTACAAAATAAGATTTATAATAACACACCTTTCCACATTACCATAAAGCAAATATACTGTTTCTCCTCAATTCAAAAAGATCTCTCTCTCACACACCCACACCCACAACAACACACTCCCGGCTTTGTAACTCACTGTTACATTGCAACTCAACTCAACATCACAACTCGCCCAAATCCAACTCTCATAAATATCAATACTCAACCTGCAACTCACACAGTGATGCAACAATGCTCTGACCCATTGTGTTTTTTACTAACGTCGCAATTCGCAATACCTCCCTCCCACAATGGCACAGCTCTTTAACCGTCATCCACGTCTAAAAATCAACTACTAAAAGTGACATTCCGCCACGTCTGGCATGTCATCTCCATTTTACATCCGTCGGACCTCCGATACATAACCCCCTTCACTACCTCAAAAGCTTCAATATAAAACTACATAACACCACAATATTCAATCAAACCGCTTTCAAACAGCACTATAACTCTAGTTCGCGCAACATGCCCACAACACACAAGGTCAATGCACTTTGCAATAAAATTAAAATAAATACAATAATTTACAATAAATGAAATTTCCTTTTAACTACCTCTGAATATGTTACCACAGTTCTTTCACTCTAACCAAAATTTCAATAAAATAAATTTATATTTTTCACTCTCTTACACAACACATGCAACCTCACACTTTAATCACAATGCAGCCGCACACTCTTCCCTAACGCTATCCCACACAACCCAATCTATCTTACCCTAAACCAAAGTCCAATTATCACCATCAAATAATCATAAACCTCAACCACCTCCACAATCAATCCCAATATTTTCACCTACTATAAACTCCGCTGGTCTCTTAAACTCTCCCTAATATACTCATCTCCCAGTAACAACTCTAACCTCGGCTACCCACATCATGACCAAAACCCTCAATCACGAGCACCTCAACATCACACACACACATTACTGGTCAACTACACACCCTCACAACACCCTACCACACAATCCAACCCCACCTCTTAACACCTTTGGCGACCATCAGAACTGCAAATTTTTTATTACATGCACAAATGTTTACACCACCGGGATTCCTCATTCAGTGCAATCAACGCGTGACTTTAAATTTGGATAGACTAAAACCTGAATCATCACACCTTTTGAACCCCACTGACACCTTTTTTAATAACACTGCGCGCAATTACGGTATGGTTGTATAAATCAACTATACATGTTACAAAGCATGGTGATGTGTTTAGCAATTTTGCAATCACGTTTTTGTACTTCCGGCGGTGTGTATCTTTAATTTTAAAATCCAATTTGATTACCTCAGAAAATATCACAAAATCACACAATTTTGAATACTACTCCTTAATCTCCCCAAGCGATTATCTCCAAACTTCTCAATCTCAACCCAATTTACATATTATAAAGGAAAACTTAGTTTTCACGAAAAATCCAACCTCACAAAACCCATCCTCCCAACAGCAAGCAACACATTTTATTATTTACTCACAATCATGCTCACAATCAAAAGTCATTACAAAATAATATATGATGTCAGTCTTTGTCCTCAGTATGTCCGATGCTTGTCTGGTGTCTTCAGGCTGTCTTGTGTCGTTACTTGTTACTCGTCCGTCGAACTTGATGGATCGCTAAAACTGGAGTACCTTGTTTAAAACCCGAGCTGGCCAGCTTTTTACCCGAATAAAATCCGATTTTGTGCACAATTCAGCGGTTAGTCCGTATTGCGTCAATCCAGGGACATAAAGTGAGAAATATGGCAATATTGTAAAGATGCTGTGATTCCGTCATCGTAGGTGCAATTCTGTCAGTTCTAATCACTCTCCATTTGTTTAAGGCACAGCGATGAACAAATCAATACATAGGATGTGTTCTGGTTGATGCTGCTGTTGACACTTCACGCTGATAAATAAAAGCAACAGCGGTAACTCATGGGGTAAAATGCCCACATTCACAACAGCTTGCGTCGTCATCTTTTACTCGGTCGTCTGCCAAACCATCTCCTTATCTAGTGTTATTCATTATAAAGTCCATGTTGTCTGTTATGAAGTCGTCCGCACCAAAAGTCCGCCCATCCCCAGAGATTGTCTAGTTCGCCATCATGTCTGAAGTCCGTCTCCCCATCTCTAAAGTTTATGTTTAGCTCGCCATGTCTGAAGTCCGTCTACTCATCGCCCCAAACTTTTCCGAGCGCGTAACCCAAAATTCTAGTCAGCCGACCAAGGCCAACCAATCACAATGCGCGAAGTCGGGGAATTCCCAGGTGACGAAATGTTTGCGTCTTCCGGAGTAGGACATGTTTGTGCCCGTCCACCACCTGTCGGCTTTTTTTATGAACTGCGCGTACAAATGCCACAAACATCATAAGAGGTAAACAGACTAGGGAAATCCCGTTACACAAGTATGGGACAGGTCGATATTTTCAATTTTTACATATTTTTTGTGATTTTAGATGCCTTCGTTGCTTTTATACATATACTGTACATTTTTCTTCATAATATGTATCCGATAACATTTTTCAATAACGGTGAGCATTTTGAAGTGTTTTTGTTTAATTTCGGCCGAGAAAATGCTTCGTTTCTCAGAGTGCATGAAACCCCAAATCTGCATTTTTACGATTTGCGAGGCGTAACAACCATTCAGTGGGTTCCCTTATTGATCGGTCCGCAGTGTTGACCCTGAACAATTGAGGGGTTTCGGCTTTGAAGTATGTGCTTAAAGCACAGAAAATCACATATACACCAAAATTTGTGTATTTCAGGATTATGTTTCTGGTAAGGGGAAGGCCGACAAACGAAAAGAAGTTCGTTTGAATGACTTCGTCAACCTACTGGTTTGTTCGCTATATCATTTGCAAGCGAGATGAGGCTAATGAATAAGATTCATAGCGGGACCTATGGGGAGTGGTAGAGCGAGAGCACAGGTCTGGGTCAAACATCATCGTTCATGTTCCACAACATCTAACCTTTGACACATTTGGTAGTTAGTATGGACCCTCTATATCAATGTAAGGTAGTTCAAATTAGTCTCAAACTTTTTCAAGAGGAGCCAATTTAAGTTTCATCATCATCATCATCATCATCATCATCAGCCTTTTTGTCAGTCCACTGCTGGACTAAGGCCTCAACATGTTTCCATGCTGGATTCCGGCCTACCCTTCCACGCTGGCCTAGTGCGGGTTGGAAGGGACAGATGGGCAGAGCACTTCATAAACGTGCTTAATCGACCATCCACTATAAACGAGGAAGCCATAGACCAGTTACCCCAGGTGGAAGTAAACACTTCTCTCTCTGATCCACCTACCTTGGATGAAACTGCAGAGGCCATCAGTCAGCTATCAAATGGCAATGCTCCAGGACCAGATGCTATACCAGCTGAAATATACAAAGCAGGAGGTCATATCTCAGTTGGGAAACTCAACAGGCTCTTCAAGTCTATGTGGGAACAAGAGTCAGTGCCTCGGGAATTTAGAGATGCTTCCATAATCCATCTGTATAACAGGAAAGGAAACAGGCAGTCGTGTGATAATCACAGAGGCACATCTCTGCTGTCAATTGCTGGCAAAATCCTTGCAAGAATTATCCTGAATCGTCTCATCTGTCACCTTGAGCAGGAAGATCTTCTACCTGAGAGTCAGTGCGGCTTTAGAAAAAATCGTGGTACCACCGATATGATTTGTCGATGTAACAGAGGCATTTGATTCAGCCGTGAAGTGTTGTGGAAAATCATGTTCAAATTCGGTTGCCCAGAGAAACTCATCACCATGGTACGTCAATTTCATGATGGCATGATGCAAGTGTACAAGATCAAAACCATCATCTGCCAGCTTTCCAGTCACCAATGGCGTCAAACAAGGTTATGTTTGGCACCAATACTTTTCGACATGATGTTCTCAGCAATGCTTCAGTATGCCTTCACAAATGACTCAAAGGGCAAGTCAAATACAACTGGGCATTTCCATGAAAAGGTGGACAGGTCTCAAAAAAATGAAATTGCTTCCAGAATTGAATTTTTATCCTAAACGCATTGCAAATGCATTCAAGTACAAGAGAAAAAAATATTAAACAGTTTGGATATTGTTTACTTTGAAAAAAAAATCTGTTTACCTACAGCACACTTAAATGAGGGAAATAGTGTATTTTTGATGATTTTAGCAATTGGATGTAGAAAAAGAGTTAGAATCAATCTTATTCCAAAACAAATATGGATTAAGTAAGTATGGCAGTTGGTCTTTGAGAAACAATATGTAAATTGTTAATATAACCCAATGTATAATTGTGTCAGTACATGGTTGACTGTTCTTTTGAAGAGTGTAACGCGTGTTACCGAAACGGATAATTATGAATATATTTGCTCATTAATCTGGTTTCCATTGATGCCACTTAAACTTTCCTCCTCCTAGTAAGGTCTCATGTAAAAACAGTGCACATGATAATAAATTCTTACCCACTACTTCACAGCGAGCTATCAAAAACTGTAGCGCGTGTTACTTGTAACGCGTGTTACCAATGAAACACGTGTTACCGCATTTGAAACAATGCATACAAAAGCAGTTGTAGACTGTAATCCGCTTTTAATATTGCAATGTAAAACAAGGGTAGTATTATACTGCATTATTTTAATTCTATTCTCATGTTTTTATACCTAGAATACCTCAGGGTTCATTATAAGAGCACATTATAGCCTTTGATAAATCTTCTACAGTTCAAATTGTGTCAGCCTGGTTTGATGAACCCAATTACATGCAATTTAAGAACAAGTTCATTGCGGTCTCCATCCCAGCTCTAGAGCAGAAACACAATATCAAAATAAAATGGAACTACTTCACAACATTACATGGCAAGGGACCTGTCGACTGAATCGGATGTTCTCCCAAGTGATTTGAATGGCCGAATGTGAGCTGCTGGAAAAACGTGGTAAAAGATGCTGCAAGCTTTGTAGCTGCGGCACCTTGTAGCTTGCTGCTGCATCCAAAATGCCAAAAGTGCATGTTGAAGAAATGAACAGTTCTTCAATCAATGAGAGGAACAGCAGCCTTGGCTTAGACTATGTGTTTGAGAGTGCTACAGCAATAAAAACATAGCAAACATGCATTTCATAGAGATTGTGATCGGCAAAGCAGTGGCGTCCATCACCACAGAAAAACAAGCAGATGAGGACGATGATGGGACATATAAGATATGGAAAGTTGTGATGGAGTGGTACCGTTGCCGAAAGATTTTCCAAGCTGCTCAACTTATTTGCATGTTCACAAGCAAAGTGACAGTAACAGCTTGAAACAATCGAACAATAGTGTAAATAACGACATTGAGATACATGTGGGAAATCGGTTCCTTGTGGAATATGATGGGGAATATCTCCCTGGTGAAATATTGGAAGAAGGGGATGAAGATGATTTTCTTATTTCAGTTTTATGCATAGTGCTGGGAAGAATTGGAAGTGGCCAAGCCCAAAATACAAACATTTTATTTTAGGGAGCAAATAATTAGAAAACTGGGGAACCAGTAGTAAACAATCACGAGCATTACAATTCCATGACTTGTAAGTGCTGCATGTAGTTGGGTCTACTAATTGTTTTGATCTACTTAAATGATCTGAACTGGTATTGGTTGGCAATTTCAACATTGTGTTTCTTTACAACTGAAAAGTAATGTATATTTAATGTTTACTAACATATTATTACGTTGGTATTTTGCCGGACAAACTGCAACGCGTGTTACCGTAACGAGGTGTACCCACTACTTTACCGGTACTAAAAAAAACGTTGAACTTGCATTCTTGTTAATGATCTTGATACTAAACCTTTAGCCACAGAGTATTTGGGTGCAGTAGAAATAAATTTGTTGCACACTGTAGTTGAGGACAAAGTTGAAATGAAGTTGAGGATATTTTGTGCTGGTCCAGCCGAGCGAAACGAGTGTTACCGAAGTTCGAACACTACTCGTTCACATGAGTTGCCCTCATCTTCGCTTGTATGAACATGGGGATCAATAAGCCTTAGCTAGTAGGTTAGTAGGTATTAACGACAAAGATAAATAAATAGAAACTTAAAATAATATTACAACCAGAGGGTGGAAAACAAAGGTGGATGCCCTGAAGTGTAACGCGTGTTACCATGGAATGCCCAACTATAGATTTGATGTGGCTTGTTTCAACTGAGGCGATTGCAGGCCAAAACCAATAGATTCAAGAAGGAACGGCCCATGAGCTAATGCTCTGCCGATTTAAAAGGCTCTTGTTGCTGGCTCAGACGACTGATATACCAATCACATGTAAAATATGTTCTCCTCGGTCTATTGACATGTTCGGCTTGACAATCAGTACCAAAAAATGAAGTTATTTATGTACAACATTTGGCAAAAAGCACAGCAAGAAGCCCAATAGTGTGACTAAAGCACTGAATTAAAGGGAAGCCTTTAAACACCAAAACACCTAACAAAGCGAACTAAAATAAAGAAAAAATAGTAAAAGACAAACAAAAAGTGGAATGATTAAAATGCTTAAACCTGGAGTGCATTAACAGTGTCTTGAAAGCAGGAAATGTACCAACCAGCTCCTGGTAAGCCCTATGTGGAACCAGACCATCAGTCAATTTGAAAAGCGTCCAGACTCCAGACCACAGACAGTTCTCCACTCGCTCCAACATGCTGAGTATCCATACCACGCCTGATGAAATATCACTCAGCTGGCCGGTCATGGTCAAAATGGAGGTTCTCGTATTTCCCAAACAGTCTTCTTTAGCGAACCACAGTCTGGGAAACGATCACGCCGATGCTCCTAAGAAACGCTATAAAGACACTTTGAAAGCTCATCTCAAGTGCTTTTGATGTTTGAGCCGAAAACCGGAAAATGCAAGCTCGGCAACGTGACTCATGGCGCACATCGATTTCCACTCGCCGCCCGATTGCTCTCGCCTTTGAATTGCGCAGGCTCGAAAAATAGGAATTCCGATGACGTCATTGCCTGCAATCGCGTGGGATTTTTCATCAAGTTTGAGACTCACAGATTTGGGATGAATATATCACGTAAGTTTAATTTTTCCTATCAAAATCTGACATTTTTTTTTAAGTTAATTTTATTGATCCAGTGTCTTCAACATTTGTCTCAGATATGACAAGAGTATTTTCTTGACGGAAGAGATTTTTGATGAATTTGCATAATTTGTGGGTGATTTGACCCTGGCGTCTCGAAAATTATAGTGGTGCTCCTAGTGTGATAAAACGGAAATTCAGTCCAATCACATCACAGCTCGCTGGCCAGCTCGATACAGTAGTTGAAGAATGGTCGCCGTCCAGTGTCCGTCAAATAAGAGTGATTTGGCTACGTGAGCGGGCATAAATCAGGCACGGTCACGTTCCCCCAATCGTATAAACCCCCCACTGAACAAAGGGGGACAAAATGCTCCCTCGTGGGGGTTATAAACTCACCCTTAAACGTGTATATTTTTGTGCCACGTACGCATCGCACGCTACGCTGTGGGTCCACTATGATTCTTTCTCCGTTTGGACCCTCAATCCAACCCTACTTTATTTTGTTCATCACAGAATACAGCAAAATACAATTTTGAAATAATTATAAAAATTGTCCCCCCCCCCCCACCGCTAACAATGAGAAGATAAATGTGATATTAGATAAATGTTTCCCTATAACATGATTGATAATTCAATATGAATGAATTCAATCATTAAGAACAGCTGATACCACTGCAATAGGAATATATA